>LPNX010125090.1:218429-368429 GCA_001517045.1 Pseudotsuga menziesii | reverse complement strand
TTCAGGGAGAGTGAGATTGTACACCCTACCACATGTCCATTTTTTTGGAACTACTTCTTCAATTTGGATCCATAACACTATTGTATTTCTTTTTTTTAATGAAACTAATGGAACTCAATTTGGATTTCGCTATAATCATACATGAATGTTTTAACAAGAACACAATTTTGATACTAGTTTATGACAACATTACCAATTTTAACTGTTTTCATGGACTCGCATCCTTAAGGATACTATAGGATGATATGGTATTATTCTATAGGGATTGACCCAACTTAACCAAAACAAATATATATTAACAAATTCTGGCTCATTATGTATAATAACATCAATCATGTCTTTGCCCAGCATATAATGTTATTAAATTGGTCTTATTCCTAAATTGTATTAACATTCAAAGGCTAATGTTTCCGTCCCTTACATAAATTATGTTTATTAGCCAAGGGTTATTATGAAGTGGATAAGGGATTGGTATTTTACAATTTAGGTGCTTGTATTTACACCTTTGGTTTACAATTTATTATGTTGGTTTTTCATCATGTAGTTTAATTCATCATACCATTTAATTCATCATATCGGTTTTTCCTTTCTTCACAAAACAACCCTTTAAAGGATTCATTTTCTATTTTCATTATGAGGAGTAGGGTTTGGGGGTTCTAGATTCATTCCATACCTCTCCTCTGCTTGGCCCATGTGATTTCAGAATGTATATGTTCATTAAGGGCTTTTTCCCGCTTCATGATACCAAGTTTAGTAATGGTTTTATTGCTTTCTATAGAACAAGGTGTTTACAAGGGTTCAGGTGTTCAGATCATGGTCAACTCTGCTAAGGTTTGGTAGAATCTTAGCTTAGCTTCCATTCACAATTTATTTATATATTTGATTATTATCTACACATCCTATTATAAGAATTGTAATTTTTTTTCTTTAAAACATTTGTGTTGCTTACAGGGTTGTCCCAAACTTGGGCATGGCTGTGGAATGCTCTACCATTGGCTTTGTGGGTTAGCAGATGGAGGGGTTCATGGTTCGGGTAAGACTAGAATCTTCCCCTTTCGGTTTTGTGGTTTTTCCAACTTTCTCTGGCTATAGTTGAAGATCCAAATTTGTGTTGTTTTCGGTGAGAGTGATGTATTGTTTTGGCAGTTGTGTGCCCTTTAAACTTGGTTTCGTAGTATTTTCAGATGTAAAGGCAGTCCCTCAACTGTCTCGCTAGTATATAATTTAATTTTGTTTTAAGGACCCTATGAGGGCATGGTTGGTTTTACACCCCTGTGATTTTGTTTTGACTGTGTTAATGGATACTCTCTTGTTTAGATAAAAATATCTTTATGGCATTTTTCCACAGTTTGTACAAGCTTGCAATGCAATGCCTTCGGGCCTTTATTCAGTCCTATTAAATTTCAAATAGGTATGTAAGTGATTAACCGCGATCTTGTGGAGTCTTGATGACTATGCCACAATAGGCAAATAGAACGGGTTTTTTTTAAATTCTGTATGAATCTGTGAGGGTTTTACATTTTAATTGAGTTTACAGTGGATAACATTTGCAACCCTGGGTTTGTAGCCATCAATATTTTAATCTGCAGTACAAGTTTTGATTGGAAAACAAGAGCCATGAGGCCTCTGCTCAAATATAATTACCGTCACCAATATCTAAAAACAACCCTCTAAACTAAGCCTTAACATTTCCTAATCCTCATGGCCTCCCTCATTGTGCTTTCCCTATTTTGGGCAGCATTATTACAGGTTGTAGAAACCCTTTTTCTTCTCTTTGAGGTCTTCTCAGATGTCTGCAAAATTTTTTGTGGACTATCCAGGGTTCAAACAACCCACAGAAAGTCCTTTGAGGGTTGCATTATCCTTAGGGGAAACCTCCAACAATCCTTTACAGGACTGTCAACTTTGTGACAGCCTATAGTCAACTTCTTCATTGTCATTCCAGGATGTTACAACCTTCCTTACAACCTTATTCATGTCTGTAATTCCATTTGTAGACTATCCCTAAGCCTCTACCTGCACACATAAAAAACAAATGTTGAGTTAAAAGTTAGAATCAATAATAATTAAATAATTTTGTTATGAGCTGAGTCAAGCTAATAATGATTATGAAAACAAAGCTATGGTTAATCTTGTAAATCAGATGCATATCGTCTTGTGGCATGCTTAACAACAAAGGTTTGTGGGTAAATAAAAGTTTTTGTAAGTATTTTCATCGCTCTAAATCTCTGGCATTGTTGGTCAATGATAAGTTGTGTCTCATGCACTTCAAAAGTTTTTTAATGTTGAATAATTACAGGATGAGGCAATTAAGGTTTAAGAGTGAATTGTCTATCTATTATCTTCAAATCTTGCAATGGATTTTATTCTGTAGTTATCATGTTTATGCCATTGTTGTGTTTATGTTTTGTAACTAGTAATATGTGTTGTGATATTTCACAACAGAGTGTTTTTGTTTTCCTTAAGAAGGATCAAACTGAATCATTTGCTTGGTATACTGAAATCATTCAAAATAACATTCATTATTGAGTTCAATTTTTCCTTTAAGATCTTCCTGGTGATCCTTTTTTTTTGTATACAATATCCCCAACTAGAATCACTCATGCACTATGTTATTTCTCAACTCCTAATGTGGTATTTAAGCCATCTATATATTAAAACTTAACAACTTTACAACATGAAGAGCCTCTTTTTTGAATCTTTAAAGCCTGGTATGAGTTCCCTTTTACTTACCCAGTCCCACAATGCCGGATCATTCAGTCAAGAAGTTTACTCATTTTTAATCAAATCTAGACCTTTTATGCTATCCATTTCATTTAGAAACAATGATACATCAGATCCAATAATTCTAGAACCTTCCTTATTAGTTGTGTTACATTAGGTAACTCTTTTCACAAGGTAAAAGGAACTCAAATTGAAGAGAATTTGAGAGAATCGCTTTAGAAATATTTAGCTAACCCTAAGGCTACCTTGCTACAAAATTCTTCACCATTCATCACAAACTGAAATCAGGGTCCAATGCTGTTATAGGCACTTCCCTAGGCAGGTGACATACCAATTTGTCATGATAGCTGAAAGCAAGGAAATTTGGATGTAATGGGTAAAAAATACAAAATATGGATGAAATTCACCTCGTTCATGTTCATGTTCAAATTCAGTGACAAAAATTTGGGGAAAAAATGCCAATGCAAAAAATATGATAAACCACAAAGTACTCCCTACCCTTTAGCCTACAAGAACCTATGGGAATTGAGGAGTTTTAAGCAAGAATTGGCTTGCTTGTTAAAGTCAAATTCAATGTTTTTCCATTGTGATGTTGGGTTCCTCTCTCTTGGTGCAAAAGCTCATATGCTTGCATTTTTGGATTTTGTACGTTGGGATTTTCCTCGAAGGCCCCTGGATGCCATGTTTATTTGTTTAACTTCTATGACAAGTATGGAATTGGCATAGGGATCGAATGAAATTAGAATTTTCTACTTGTACATGGAGGTTTTATATTTTGGATTTAGGGATTATAAGAGTTTAATAATAAGATTCATGGCTATATATCATTGGGAGGATTAAGGGATTTTTGAATTCAATCCTTATACCATGTTGGGCTCTCTGGTGATCTATCTATGGGAGGAGTAAAGGGGGTTTCAATTCAATCCTTTTATGATGTTGGGCAAGTTGGAGATGAAGAACTATGTATGGGAGGAGTAAAATATTTTTGAATTCAATACTTATAATATCTTGGGCTGGATTGAGATCCATGTATTGGAGGAGTAAAGAGTTTTTAAATTCAATCCTTGTACCATGCTGGGCTGTGTTGATATCTATGTTTCCAGAAGCATAAGCTGGAGATTTGTCTATTGTCCCCATTCTAGTATTGAGAACTAGAATAATACATTTACTATTTTTTTTATAATGTAGAATATACCCTAGAAATGGGTGGGATCATTTTTATTATTTCTTGAACTCTCCATCTCTATTTTTTGTTTTGTTATCTTTTTGTGTTCCATTTCCTGTCACCCCTTTGTTCCATTTTCCATTTCTTGTATTGGCATCAGAGAAGATAAAGTTTTGGGAAAATAAGAACTGATTGGGTAATATCAGTGTTTTCAACCAGAAGCTACAAACGTCTCTTTAGGTCTTTGGAATGTTACAGTAGCACTACTTGTCCCTATGATTATGTTTAAACTAGCACAAACCCATCTGAACTTAGGTCTGCTAAGGTCTTCTATGCACTTTGAAGTTGCAAAGATAAATCCAACCCACCCCCACTATGATTAAATGCATAATTTTGTGAATTTGAGATACACATGTTTAAGCTTTGTGACTTTGTGGTGTACATCAAACCCAATTTTAGGTCGGTCCTATATTACTAGAATCCTGGCCAAGGAATCTATTTTTTGTTCTATTCATGTTCTTGTTCTCACATGCATTCCCATATTGACACTACATTAGAAACACTACTATTCAATTTTATATTCATAATATATGCTGGGAGGGGTCTGGTTCACATTTATTTTTCCTCGAGGGCCAAAACCCTCCAGCCCCATATCTTGTTTTGTTCTCATTTCACATTTAGTTTCTCGTTTCTTGTTTCTGGTAACGCAGGATGGGTCAGTGCCAGTGTCCACATTCAATGCACCCAATGTACCACCTAGATTCAATGCACTATTGGACACACAAGCACACAAAGTATGGATGGACCCCCCATTCCCACCCAATATATAGAGCACCTACTTTTATTGGTGCAATTAGGAACTGCAGGCTCAATATAGATCAAAGTACTGCCTACTTGGTGAAGAGAATAATTTTTTTTCACTGAGGTAAACAATGTGTGACCATAAACAACTTATTGGAAGAACAACACAACCATACCTTTGTTCTTATATTTTCTAATTCTTTCCCATGCAATTTCTCCTGCTAGTGCTGATCGTTTCCTTGGACCTTTTGTCTGATCTCCTGATATTACATATTTTGCTTTGACATGCGGCAAAATGAGTTAGAAATAGAAGTTGATGGAGATTTTTTTTTGCATAGGTAATATTTTTGGGGAAGTAATACAGAGTGAATGATCAAAGCCTTTGGTAGCTGGTTCAACTATACCCTCCCTTGCTAGAAGAATCTGCAGCCCTAGGAAGCAAATTTCATCACTTTTTTTACTCAACAAATGCTCATGGTTTGGAGCATAAATGCATATATCTCGTAACAAATATTCCATCATCCTTGGTAATGATGGTCTGTTGGTTCCCTGGGATCAATATGTGTAGGATAAATGAGATTGTTTGTAGTGTCTCTAAATGGAAAATATAATAGGGACAACTATTAATTTGATCTACAAACAACTGATATAAAATTCAAAACACAGAAAAAAGATTCCCTAAATGCACACAAATAACAAAAAGGTTGCGACACTTGAACACCAAAATGGATTGGAGTCAGAACCACTCAATATCTATCCCATCCATATAGAATATAGATCTATTGTCATTGATTCTAAGTGAGTTATCTCCTTTCTATCTACCTTAAAGGTTACGTTAGAAGTAAGTGTAGTTTTAGGCATCGAATTGTATGTATTCCCCTCAAAGACTAAAACGTTGATACCTGAATGTGGGCTTCTTTTCAACATTTGTATTATACGCTTGGACCTACAAATTGAGGATTAGAGAAAGAATTCTACATGATATTAAAGTAGTTCTCATCAATAAAAGATATATGGATTAAGTACAAGAGAGGGGGGAAATCCCTATTTATACAAATAGAGTGAAGCCACAAGTTGTGGTCCTTATTATTATTAATCACCCTAATAAGGATTTATCATCCTAATCAAGACTTATTTAACATATGTGGCCCATTGACAATGACACAAAAAATGTCATAAGGATCATGACTTTATTATTTTCCATCACAGAATTATGAGAATATAAGAAAAATAACTCATATACATATAGTTTTAAGTGTTGCATTTAGACACTAAATTGACAACACTGTTCTTTGAAGGATATCATTTGGATTGTATTATGTTAGATACTTGTGCTATTTTATTATGTTGTCAAGTAGAGGCTATCGAAGTTAGCCATATTTCTTTATTTTCTTACTTAAGCTGTGAAAGGGATCATTTTCCTGTAAAAGTTTCCAAAATTTTCTTGTTAGCCATGGAGTTTCATATGGTTTAGATTCAGCAACTTAAACATCTTGTGCATATGTAATCAGAAATATGATAATATTTTACATGTATGTGCTTCTTTTGTAAGCATTGTGTGCTTTGCATGGAATAAGTGAACATATTTTTTGTTTTCTCATGTATTCCCGTATCTTCTCTCTGCAGTCTTGCTAGGTTTGAAAGAGAAATATGATGAAGCTTTGAAAAGAAATGACAAGAAAGAAATAGTTATTACATGTAATGCAGAAATGATCCTTTGAATTCCATCTTAATATATTATCCATTAGTCTTTGACTCTTTCTCCAAAGAGAATGAAAAAGTGCAGAACATTGCATTTTGTTTATTACTATATATTATGCTAGGCATGTATTTGTTTACTACATCCTATGTTATGCATGTATTTTTTTACTACATCCTAATTTATTGTAAACTTTTAGCTATTGACAATGGTATGTTGAACTTTCATCATAGGTTCTGGTGGCAAATTCTATGGGGGTTTTGATATAGGAATCTTAGGGGGAATACAACATGGGGTTGTACAAACTGGAGGTATGGAAAATTGAATTTATAATTTTAGACTATTTTGTTTCTGACAAATTGTTAAATTCTTATTTCTCTAGGGATGTGATTTTGACTACAGAGGATAACAGTTTAAATTGACATGCATTTCAGTCAAAATCATAACCGAATTATTTGAAGGTACTTTTGAATTGAAAAGTACTTGATAAACTGTGCACTATTTTTTGTAAGGGAACTAGCAAGATTGGGTGTGAATCTTTTCTCTATTTCTGGCCATTGTGTTCTTTACCTTTGGATTAATTGTATTAATTTTAATTTTTTATGCAATTCACTGTGTAAATACATAGGTGCAAAGAAGCCGTCAGTTGTTTCTATTGATTGTCTTGCGCTTGGTGGTGGACTTGAGATTGCAATGGTATCCATTCATTATTTATTTTTTAATGCATGCATAATATTTTCTGAAGCATTAAAATATCTTTCTAGGCCTGTACAATGGCAAGGACATTACACTGCCTTTTTTATATAGACAAGTTTGACAAATCTGAGAGAAAAGTTTCATTAGAAACTTTATTGTAATTGCAAGCTTGTCATGGACACATAGCTGCACCACAGGCTCAACTTGGATTTCCCTGTTGATGTATTTGTAACTTCGAAATGTATTCACTTGTATATGTTATGTAATTGATTGATGTCATGCCCTGATGTTTTGATCGAGAGATTCAATAATGTAAACAAGTCATGTAAATTCATTGAGGTTAACCCTCCATTGTAATTTGGGGCAATAGTCCCCACAATTGAGTCAAGGTTAGCCCTCCTTGTTGATCGGAGGGAAAAGTGCCCACAGTTGTGGGGCACTAGGGTTATTAGACTCTCCTAGAGATGTCAACCCAGGTAAGTATTGATTGATGTCATGCCCTGATGTTTTGATCGGGAGATTCAATAATGTAAACAAGTCATGTAAAGTCATTGAGGTTAACCCTCCATTGTAATTTGGGGCAATAGTCCCCACAATTGAGTCAAGGTTAGCCCTCCTTGTTGATCGGAGGGCAAAGTGCCCACAGTTGTGGGGCACTAGGGTTATTAGACTCTCCTAGAGATGTCAACCCAGGTAAGTAATTGTTAAGTAAGGTTGACATGTTGCAGTGGACATTAAGTGAACGAAAGAATATGAACAAAGAGTGGGCCTCTTTATTTATCACACACACACTCACTCATTGGGGCGCATGAGTGAGAGAGGAGAAGTTCTCTCAAGTGAGAGAGAGAGAGAGAACAAGCTATTGGAGATCATCTTTATGTTTTTGGGTTTTACTGCTGCCATTGGTGCTCATTCTATCTCTGAGGAAGTTGTAGGGTTTTATCCTTTATGGTTTCCCCGAGGAAAATTCTTTGTGTCTCTTGTCTCTTATGTTTATTGCTGTGCATGCTATTCTCTCAGATAATATCCTAAGATCATATTGCTTAAATGATAAAAATATAACTTGGTATTAGAGCTAACATGAGAAGAAGACACTGTGCAGCTGCAAAAGCTAGGGCTTCTTACTTTTTGGGTCTCTCTCCACAATCCATCAGCAAAATGATGCTAGGATAACTCTCCATTGAAGGGCGCATCTTTCTATCGAGCAGAATTTGATTCCGGGCATTTTCAGTTTTTGGTGCGGGAAATTAGGGTTTTTATCAAAAGAGGAATTTTTTAGTGAGCCCGACATAGGATTTCTCTCCTCATCAAAATCGAAATTTGGAGACCCGGGTCTATATTTTTGGTTGGGTGAAACTCCGGGAAATTCAAACCCTAGTTTGACCCCGGGCTGGAAAAACCCTAAATACAAAAACCGATAAGGTTTGGTACATTCACTATATCTAAGGATTTCATAAGTGTCAGGGGCCTAAACTTTCACAGGTCAAAGATAAATTCCTGATGCACATGGTGTCCAAGTTTTAGTGTCATCTTCACTATATTCTAGGAGATATGATTCCTCCAAGTTAGGGTTCCAGCCTCTTCCAGGATTCATCCTTAAACATGACACCTAAGGAGAATTGCTATATCTCGAGATAACAAGGCACAAATGAAATTTATCAATATTTTCCATAAAGGGAACAAAATTTAATTTCTTTGGTAGAAGTTTCAGACCCCGAAGATGAAGCAGTGACATGTGGCCATCTGTTCAAATTCATTGTGCTGAACAGTCTTGAAACAAGTCACCTTGGGAAAATGATCATAAGTCCCAATTGGTGAAACCAATTCAGATGAAACCTATGGTGTTGGAACAAGGAAAAATGAGGCTACCTTAGTACTAAATTTCAAATACATAGGGGTAGTACATTCAGATATACCGCAGAAATAGTATTAGGCACTTCTGCAGAAGAAATTGGTAAACTAGGGCTTCTTGTTCTGGGAGCTTCCCTCCATTGGTTTCAGAAAAGGAGTACATTGGACAGCTCGCCTTGAATAGGTATATATTTATATCCAATCATATCTGAAATATTTAAAGTTTTTAAAAATAGGGTTTCTCTGACAAACCCTAGATCAGCCAGCTCTAGAACTAGGATGGAAACCTCAAATTGGTAAGATCTAATCTTTTGCTATTTTCATTTGAGGTTCTCATTTCAAAGTGATATATCACATCAGCTTGATGATAAGCTTGGTGAAGTTGACAACTTCCAAGCATGGAAGTATATGATCTCTTTGAAGAAAATGAATTGGACACCTACACAAGTAGAGAGGTTCCAGTTCCAGAGGGAGATGAGGCTAAAAGCCTTACACAAGAAGAACTTGGTCAAGGCCAAGAAGATCATTGCTGATTCAATCAAGGATCACCTTATACCACAATTATATTCCCTAGAGACACCAAAAGAGATGTTTGATTCCTTGATCAACCTATTTGAAGGAAAGAACATAAATAAGAAGATGACTTTGAGAAAATAGGTGAAGAATGTGAAGATCTAGAATGCTGAGACCATACAGTTATACTTTACAAGGGTCTCTGAAATCAAAGAACAACTTGAAGCGGTAGAAGAAGAAGTGGAGAATGAAGAAGTGGTGATAACCACCTTGAATGGCCTCCCAGGATCATGGGACTCATTCATTTGAGGAATGTGTTCCAGAAGGAAGTGATTACTTTCAATAGACTCTGGAAAGAGCGTACAAAAGAAGAAGCTCGACTCATAATAAGAGAAGAGGAAAGGGGAGCAACTGAAGATCAAGCTTTCACAATTCAAAGAAGATCCCTCAAGTGATGAGGAATATGAAGGACTCAATTCTTGAAGAGCCTCTTATCCATATTGAGAATTTGGATAATAAATGATGATGTCATGAATGAAGAAGATGATGAAGCGGAAGGCTCAAGAAGGAGTCTACCCACGAAACAAATAAAGATAAGTATTTCATTGTCATTTCATGATATTGTTTTGTTATGCATTTGTTTATGTTCAGTTGATGTAGTATGCATGATAGAATTTTTTTATTAATGAAACTATACTACTACTATGCATGTGATGGGTAAGTATCTCATGGTGCTATACAAATCTCCATTGCTACTTATCTAGAATGAAACCTCTTTGCTGAAATATTGGATCAGTGCACAATCTCAATGTTGTCCTGGTAGAGATGGAAGGCATCTAGAAAATTTTCCATGAGATATGGATGAATGTTGTATTGGCTAAAATAGTTGCATGATTATATCTTTATGCATAAGAATTTACCAGTATGAATATGCATTATGAAATGTTTCTAATGATACAACTGGTGCATTTGACTTGTAGGAAATATTGCGTACAATCGCCTACAAGAAAATAAGGATGAGACTTGTTCCGAAGAACAAGTAACGACAATGCAAGATTCACTCTAATAATCCAAAATGAAGAATGATGTCTAGGATGTAGTATTGGGACCTGAAGGGAAGTTCATAGTTCAATCATGCAGTATATGGAAACATCATGGTATACAAGGCATGATTCATAGCATGAGGCTTCTCACGAAAAGAAGGCATAGACTACGAAGAGACATTTGCATCCAGTGGGAGTTGATGCACATGACAAGCTGACTCATGTGTGCAAATTAAAACCTTGTATGAGCTCAGAAGACACCCATGGGATAACACATACATGAGGAGCTTGAAGATCACCTAGAGTGATGAAGATCTTAACCTTTGCTACAGGTTGAAGATGGAAGCCTATCAAGGATGACAAGCTCACAAATGGGTGTGAGAAGAACTTTTGAAAAAGTTCAAGATAGAGGATCTTGGTATCCAGTGACCCTAGATGGATATATAGAATATTAGTAGCAGAGGAAACTACTTGTCACTCCAGTACATATTGTTTCAATGCATAGAGTATGAAAGAAAGAGGGAGAATGATGCTCTGCTTCAGAGGGAGTGACTGCAGAAGATCCTGAGGTTCGAGATGGTACGATAGGATGGACAGATTACTGATGACTCTAGGATTTACTGAGAGTAAAGAGGATTCCAACCTTTGCTTCAAGGTTGAAGGCGGAAGACTAGTGATGCTTATGTTATATGTCAATGACTTGTTCCTAAAAGAAAAGAGGAACTCATTAAATTTGCAAAAAGGAGACTTGTTTACGAGTTTGAGATGAAGGACTTGGGGACGATGCACTACGTTATAGGAATTAAGGTGTGGACAAGGGAAGTATGTAGTAGAGATTCTGAAGAGGTTCAGGATGATGGACTACATGACCACACCTATGGAATTGAACCTAGATCTATTGAGTGTTGCTTCATCAGAGTCGGTTGATGCCACGATGTATCCTCAGATGATTTGTTCCTTGATGTACCTGACAGATATGAGACCAGATACTTGCTTTGTTGTGAACACATTGAGACATGTTCACTTGATTGCTGCAAAGCATATTCTAAGGTACCTAAAGGGTACAGTTGATTATGGTCTCAAGTATAAGGATGATCAGAAGATTAAACTAGAAGATTATGTTGTTTCAGATTGGGTAGACAGTGCCATTGGTAGAAAGAGAACTTCAGGGTGCCACTTCAGTATGGGATCAGGTATGATCTCTTGGTTTAGTAGGAAACAATCTTGCGTGGCACTGAGTACAGTTGAAGCAGAGTATGTCACAACTTGTTCAGCTAGTTGTGAGGTAGTATGGCTGAGGAAGCTACTGTCTGATTTATTTGATCTTCAGTTGGATGCTACTTGTATATATTGCGACAACTAGAGTTGTGTGAAGTTGTCTGAGAAACCGTTGTTCCATGACAAGTCGAAGCATATCAAGATCAAATATAACTATATCAGGGATATGGTGCAGAGAGGAGCAGTGAAGCTCCAATATGTTTTGATGGACAAATAGATAGCTAATGTGTTGACCGAGCCATTAGTCGGAGTGAAGTTTGAGTATTTCAGGGAGAAGCTTGGTGTTCTCTAGATCGAGGTTCCCTCCAAGGGGAAGTGATGAGTCCATGAGCCCTTCTAACATGGTGATAGGATTGGTTCCTTCCATGGTTAGATATAAGTGCAGAGATGCTCTGATATGATTATGGGTTGTGTTACCACATGATCAGTGCAGAGCCATTCTGATGTGATTGAGGGATGTGTTCCCATATGATCAGATATAAGTGCTAAAGGCCATTCTATGGGAGAATGGAGGCACCTGGTCAGTTACCAGGAATCCTTAGCCTAGAGCTGAGAGCTATTCTGATATGATTGTGGTATGTGTTCCCACATAATCAGATATAAGTGCAGGAGCCATTCTGATGTGACTGTGGGATGTGTTCCCACATGATCAGATTTAAGTGCAGAGCCCTTTTGACATGTATGTTGGATTGGTTCCTCACATGGGAATATGTAACTGCAGAGACCTTTTGACATGTATGCTGGATTGGTTCCTCACATGGGAATATGTAAGTGCAGATCCCTTCTAACACGTATGCTGGATTGGTTCCTCACATGGGAAGATGTAAGTGCAGATCCCTTTCAACATGTAGGTTGGATTGGTTCCTCACATGGTCGAATGTAAGTGCAGATCCCTTTTGACATGTATGTTGGATTGGTTCCTCACATGGTTGAATGTAAGTATAGATCCTTTTTGACATGAATGATGGATTGGTTCCTCTCATGGTCAGATGTGAGTACTGGGCCTTTCTGACATAGATGACTAGATTGGTTCCTCTCATGGTTAGATGTGAGTGATGGGCGCGCCTTTTTGACATGTATGTTGGATTTTTTCCTTGCACGGTCAGATGTAAGTGTTGGGCGGGCCATTCTGAATTAGGGTTAGATATAAGCATTGAAGAAGACCTACTTGGAGGCTAGGCCTACAACCAACATGAAAAAGGGTTGGCTCTGTAGAACTTCCTATGATGAGAAGAATGAAGAGATAGCACCATTTGATTGAGATAGAGGAAGAAATCATGGTAATGATGATCCAGTGATGATCCAGCTTTGATGATGATCCAGCAACGATCTAACTTTGATGATGATCTAGATCAAGTGATGATCCAGACTTGATGAAGATGACTTGAAGATGAAAATGACTTGATGATGATCTAGATGATACAGAGAAGAAGACTTGTGCTGATAAATTGTGTCGAGAGAATACCTTCCTAGTTAAGAGGGAGTGTTGATGTATTTGTAACTTCGGAATGTATTCACTTGTATATCTTATGTAATTGATTCATGTCATGCCCTGATGTTCCAATTGGGAGATTCAATAATGTAAACAAGTCATGTAAAGTCATTGAGGTTAACCCTCCATTGTAAGTCATGGAAATAGTCCCCACAATTGAGTCAAGGTTAACCCTCCTTGTTTATCGAAGGGAAAATTAACCACAGTTTTGGGGCACTAGGGTTATTAGACTCTCCTAGAGATGTCGACCCTGGTAAGTAATTGTTAAGTAAGGCTGACATGTTGGAGTGGACATTAAGCGAACGAACGAATATAAATAGAGAGTGAGGCTCTCTATTTAGCACACACACACTCACTCATTGGGGAGCATGAGTGAGAGAGGAGAAGCTCTCTCAAGTGAGAGAGAGAGAATAAGATATTGGAGATCATCTTTATGTTTTTAGGTTTTACTACTGCCATTGGTGCTCATTCTATCTCTAAGGAAGTTGTGGGGTTTTCTCCTTTATGGTTTCCCCGAGGAAAATTCTTTGTGTCTCTTGTCTCTTGTGTTTATTGCTGTGCATGTTATTCTCTCAAATAATATCCTAAGATCATATTGCTTAAATGATAAAAATCTAACATGCCTGAACTCCAAGTTGGAGTTATCCCTTGGTTTTAGTGGTATGTCGACTTAATTTTCAGAGAATTGAAAAATTAGGATCGCCTCAATTTAGAGAACTTGTGAAGCCTAATTCTATATGTTATAGTCTAATTTTTATCATTATTTCATTTACTTATGATTTCAACAAATATGATAAATTTAAGCCAGTAGATAGATAAAAATTGAAATGATACCAACAATAGAGAAAGTACACATATAGATCTCACATTAACACAGATATTTACCCTGGAGAAACCCTTAGAAGGGAGAAAACTCCAGCAAACAATCTTATATAAATAGTATATCAGGACCATATTTGTAACACCCCCGACCCTCTGACTAGCGAAGAGGACGCTACTAACACCGAACATACGGGCAATTAGCCCCATGAAGATGAACAAGCATATACTGCTGAAATAAAAAGCTTAAACATAAAACATTCTAAGATGCATAATCCTTCATCTACATAGCGGAAGCAAACATACATTCATTCAAGCATACCACATGTTCATCATATTCATTAATATGTAAATATAAATGCAGAGACAAAGTAGTCAAGAATACTTATCTTAGGAGAACTGTCCCGCAACCAGATACGTCGTTGCAACGTTCCACCCAACCATAGGCCAGCGTGCTCATCAATCTCTCAACAACACTGCCACCCCCGAGCTGGGCATGATTCCTCAAGGAATAAGGGTCAAAGCAGGCTTACACATATCCAAGGTACACAGATCAGCCAATCCCACATAGTAGGGTTTATCAGGCCATCAAAGAGTTAGGAAAGGCTAAACGCTAAGCTGGTGGCCTCAATGGAGAGCTATGGAATCCTACACCAGAGTTAACCTAAATTTTAAGATGTCCACACACCCGACACCAGGAATCATTCCTTTCTCTGCTTCACAGTCCCTCAGGCCCTGACTTCCATTTCCAATACTCTTCAAGGGCTGTGGAGAAGAAAGCTAGCAGTCTAACTCTGTCTGAGTGGCTCCAAACGCTAGTTTTCTCAAGCATACCCAGCCTCTAATCCTACTCTCAACAGCCCAAATACCAACCAATGCATGCCACAGTAAAACAAACAGTTCACAGCTCTGTGAATAAGGCAAAGACAATAGGGTGACAACCCCAAACAAAAAGGTGAAATACAGTTTAGGTCAACTAGCGCTTCAGAGTTGTTCTTTGCCCTAGCGTGGCCAAAACAACTCAGCAACAATCCCCAAAATACGTCTGCAGCCTCAACAACCAAGAAGAAACCTGAAACCAGGGGAAGACAAAAGCCCCAAAGAACGATGGCAAAAATACACAGTCCGCGAATGGGAAGGAAGCCAAAATCCCAACATTGACAGGGGAAAACACAAACTCACAGCTCAGACAAGGGAAGACAATTCTTGAGTCGTTCTTGGCCCTATCATGGCCAAAACGACTCCACCACAACCTACAGTAACTCAAATCACACCGATAACTTAGCCGTCAATGTGGGGAAACAACAGTCCTTCTCAACAATGGAGCCATGGCACATTTACATAGCTGACAATGGAGAGGGTAAGCACAGACCCTTTGCGTTAATAGGAAAGAAAACATCTCACAAGGGGAATTACAGACATGGTTCACGATCATGGATGGGACAATACACAGTCCGGTAATACAATAGGAACTCCATGCTCTACACTGGCTGGAGGAAGAACATAATCACAGGCAAGCAATCCTCAAAGAAGGGAGGATGAACCCCCAAACAAGAAAACACACCCCTTCTTAACTCAGCTTTGCGTGAGGAATACCATCCAAATCTCCCCCCTACGCGTCCCTGTGTGAGAGTGAACCCCAACTGCTAAAAGAGTGCATAGTCATGGTTCTCTTACCCACGTGAAGGTGGAGAAATGGCTGATGGAGTGAGCGTATGGAAAAGACTGACAGTCATGCCACCCACCACTTCCAGCAATAACTACCCCAGCCAATCGACAGAACACTAAAGAGGTGGTTGGATGAGACAAGGGAAGGTGAGAAAAACAAATAGGGTGGTGACACATGGATTTTCCCCAAAGGCTCCCACAGGTTAGACAACCCCCCCCCCCCTAACCTTAGGAAATCATGCCCTTTTCATTTAATGTTGCACCGTCGTAGCTAGCTGTGGGTTTATTTTATTTGATGTGCATATTTACATGATGCCAATACTATAGTGTGCCAGGTAGCACGATATACCATCGACAACGATCCCGATTGCTGAACATTCACAACCAAATCGATGGTGGGGATTTTTCCTTTAGCTCCTCACCATGATTAATTACAATATATACATCATGTACCTTTAATGTAACCGGGGTCAATACCGGGGACATCACAATCCCCTCCCCCTTGGAATAATACCATCCTCGGTGTTCCAATACATAGGAATACATATACAATTTGCACATCCAAAATTTCAAAATTTTGCAGATTTGTCCCACGTTCAATTATTTACTTTGAATGTTTTGGACCAATCCCCTCGGCTTCCATGAAATTCTCTTGATGGTTCTCAGCTCTTGGCTTATCCCGAAGCCTAGAAAATTTGTGGCTACTGCCCTCTTTAGGTTCCCTTGTTGGGTAGTCCTGGCATAAATGATGTCCTCCGCATTTATAGCATTTCACTGGGTGCTTCATCTTTTCCTGCTCAATTTCCTTTGATTCCTCATGCTTGGGCCATTTCTTAATGGATCGCTTGGACGAATGTCCCATCATTGATCCACTTTCCTTGCATTTATGGATTGCTCCCAGAAGGATTTTGACCTTCTTTTGCAAATCAATATAGTCTTGCAAAATTTGGTGGTTCATCTCATTCCGCCTTTTCTGTATCTTGAGCATCTCTCCAAGATTCTCTTGGGTCCTGGAAATCATTTGGAGGAGACTTCCAGCTAAGTCCATCAACTTTTGGTCTGCTGCCATGATCAATGTGCACCACTAGATTTCACATTTCACCTGTGAAATGCATCATTGAAACTCTGTTAGACCAAGCATAATATAGGCATTAAAATCAGTCAATTAATTGCCCAATTGACATGACAGTCCAAGCCTCATCGAGGAGACTTTCATATTTTCCATGCCTTCCCAACAGGCACATGAGCTCATTCATGTCCATTCTTGGGCAGGGAATTAACCATCCCAACATTCACAATTCACTTTAAGCAAGTACACACATTCTATTTTCAGTCATACATGCATTCAACAATCTTTTGTTTTCACAATGCATAAATATATAATCAAAAGGCAAGAGAGAGCATCAAGAGTTTTTCCCCTCTTTGTTTTGTTCCATCCCGGAACCCACACCATTCACTATCAAGTATTGAGACACTAGGAGTGCATCCACTCCCTAGGGTGTAATCAATATTGAAAAACCCTTCCATGATCCGACATCAGAAGAGTGTGCACCCTTTTTCGGTGTCTGCCATGTAGGCCTCAGATTCATACTCAAGCAATCTGCCATAATGGAAATAAAATCAAAACATGCTCTGCATATTGAATTCAACAATTGACATGCATATTCTTAGCTAGGGTCATAGAACACTTATCCATTTGTCAAGGCAATATTCCTTCATTGAGGAGGAATGGGGGCTCCCTTCTCTGAGTTAACAGTCCCTCAGTTTTCCATTCAAATTCCTTTCACATTCTATACCATCTCACTCATGTTGCTTACCAAACATGTAGTGCAGATGAGACATTTCCAAATGTCCAATGGAGTTTCACCCGAAACCCATTTCCAAGATAAGGGACAACCTTCCCATGAAGTTTGGCTCCTGCATGCCATCACACATGATCTTCCTGCAGTGTGTACCCTTGGCACATTCATCAAATAGCAAAACAGTCAATCATTATCTAATAATACAATCCAACTTTGATTGTTCCATAACTAAGCAATGACATTAGTAATTAAATTCAATGAGAATTTGCAACTCTGTTTACTACAGAAATTGATTTGCTTGGCAATGAGGTGATCCTCAATTGTGGGTCTCTTGTAAGCAACTCTACTATGTCCATCATAATTTTATGCTTACTATCATAACATGAATACCCACTTACAATGCATCCTCCTGACACAATTCTATGCAAGCCAATAGTGATTAGTAGTTGTCAGCAATTCCTCAAATCCAAAATTCACAAATTCAAATTTAACAACCAATTATTCATACAAACTATTTTCACAGCTATGAGACTCTTCTCATAAGGTTTGGCTCTTTCACATGGTGGATTCTAGAATTTGTCATGGTCTTACTTTCATTTCCATGCTCCAAACAATCTACCTGGAACCTGAACTTCAATCAGCCAAGCACTTAGTAAGTCTTGATGGATATAAACTTTCATTGCTGCAACAACCACTGAAGCATTTCCAGAATTTATAAAATTCAAATACTTCTTGCTGTTAATCGCATCAATATTACCAAAACTCATTTACTTCATGCAATCATTATCATACTTTAAATTACAGGGTACAATCCCCTCATTTATGTAATTTAAATGAAAGGTTTATATACTTCTTACTTCCCAAGCATATCATTTGTACCACCCTACCCTTTCATAGAGCATTTCCGGCAGACAATTGATCCCGAATACCTCTTCATGCACTTACTATCTTGCATTCATAACAGCTCTGGAAATGGTTCTAGAATTGTCATCAATTCATCATTTCAGCCATTAGTTATTCATAATATCACATGCATTATCTCAATGCATTTATGCAATGCATCACAACATTTGTATCCACACTTATGTAATCAGTTACTCACACTCTTCATATGCATCCATTCAATGCATAACTACAAGATTTATAAAATATTTTAATGCATATCCACCCAATGCTACCTTACATTGATTCAGGAATACTATGCATCCATACATACCATGCATGGTCTAACCATGACTACTTCATATAGGGTGCATTACTATAATCAAGATCATCAGTGCTTACTTTCCTTGGGCTACTAAGCACACAATAACATAATACATGCATGACACATATCTATATGAATGAAATATAAATTCAAATACCTACATGGTATGAGACCTCTCGCTTTTACTACTCCATGCAGTTCTCATAATTAAACTCTTACCTTCATGGGTCTTACTTACACCCTTGACATTACCAGTTTGGTTGGTCCTTTGCAGGAGATTGTAGAATTTGTTCACCAACTTTTGATTCTGGACTTGTTGCTGTATCCATTTCTCCATAAGGTTGCTAGTCACATTCTTCAGCATTAGCAACATATTCAGCCATGTCCATGTTGTCGTTGGTTTTTCCACTAATGCCAACATCAATGCAATAACTACCATTAGTGGTTCATTATACATGTATAATTCTTACTAATCTTACCAAAATGTAATATCCTATGCATGCAAGGCATATCTTCATACATTTCATGTATGAAACTTATAAATGTAATTATAATTAGCAAGACAGGGTTTAAGGAAAATTCCCTTTTCAAGTCCCTCATCCCTGCATAGAACTCCTTTTCCACATAACAGCTGGTTTGACTTCATGGTCGTGCTACCTCTAGGCATGCAATTCCTGGATCTATCCATATTGACAGCAGCACATTTCTCTTTCAAGCAATCACTAGAAATTTTCTGCTCCACACTCAATTCTAGTGACTCTCCCTTGTTTCCTGCTGTATAAGCTTTCCAACGCCTATCCACATGCTTCATTCTGACCCCGGGTGTGAAAACCACACCACTTCTAGAATGATGGCAAAACATACAACTGTAGAATGCTAAATTCAGTCACCTAGGGTTTTCTTCCTTTTCAGTCCTGAAACTGCTGAAAAATCCAATGAAAAAATTCACTGCAAGGCCCACTGGAACACTAGCTCGAACTGCTTAAAATTCCACTGAAAAATAGTTGAAGGCTGCTTGAAAAATCCACTTGAAACCCCAATTTCTCTTTCTCCCTATCGAGTCCCTTCCCAACTAAGTTTCTGACGTTTCGGATCCTCACTAGACTAGTCTTTTGACCCTTCGGTGGCCCAGACGACTACATTTCTATGGTGCTCATTGACGGCCCTATCAACTATAAGTTTCCGCTGTATCGGTGGTTTCCTTGACTATATTTTTCCGAAGTAAGCCTTCCGGATCACTTATGTTGTGTCGGTGGTCGGAATCATTAATCTTCTCTGCGACTCACAATCTATCGGCGGTCGGAACGACATCTCGTTGTGGCATCAGAAATTTAGTCCCATAGACATCTGCAATGGTGGTTCACCAACCGTTTACATTTTTCGATCGGCTTCCTGATCAACTTGACAATTTTCGATCGGCGTTCGGGGCCTCTATCCGTCGAAACATTAGTCTTCTAGAATTCTGCAACGGCGGGCGCACGAACCACTAATCTTTCTGACGTTCATTGGTGACCAATACAACTAAACTTTTTTGATGATCTCGTGCTTTTAGAAAAAATTTCAGAAACTTTTCCGCTGCGTCGGCAACCCAAACCTCTAAATTTCGCCGATGGTTTCATCTCTTAGAAATTTCCGAGAATTTCCTTCCTTGCATCGACTCCTCAAACAACTAAGTTTCTCTGACACCTTTAACACTTCGGCCAACTTCTTCTTTTTTCGCTGCCGTGTCGGCTATGCCCTCAAATAAACTTCGCCAATGTTTCAGCTCCATCATCTTCCAATCTTCTAATTTTCGCCGACAATTTTCCATACTTAAGAATATTTGGTGAAAACTTCCTTTATTCTTCCGTCGCGTCAGCACCTTCATCACCTATTTTCTACCGACGTATCGGCACTGTCATCCTCTATCCTTTGCCGATGTTTGCCACCACATTGGTGATCCAAACAACTAAGTTTCACCGATGTATCGGCTGTTCAGACAACTAAAACTTTCTAACGTTTATGATACTTAGACAAATCTTCAGAAACTTTCTTTCCTTCGTCCGCTGGCACATCGGCCGCTCCATCTGCTAACTTTCACTGACGTTTCAGTGTCCCTTAGGATATCCCAGCTGATGTTGCATTTCATTAACGGACAACACGACCGACACTGCTGCTTGCTCTTCCCTTATTTTTCACCGACATTGGGGTCTGCATCAAAGGTCTATCCGCTGCATCGGGGAAGCGATCCTCTAAACTTTTCCGACGGCCAACAAGATGGACACTTAGAAAAACTTCCCAAATTTCTATTTCGTGGTTCCTGTTGGGCAGCCTTCTGACTATGATTTCTGACGTATCGGAGGAGCTTCTCACTGAGTCCTCCAATGGTTTGACGGTTCCAATACTTAGAGAAAATTTTCAAAATTCTCAAAATCCTCAGGTCATGCACAGATTCCTTCTGATTTCTATTGGGTAGAAAGAAACTTGCCTTTGCTAGCTGACCTTTCATGGCCCATTCAGGCCCATGCTGCAACCTTTAGCTCTGATACCATTCTGTAACGTCCTCGACCCTCTGACCGGTGAAGAGGACACTACTAACACCGAACATACGGGAAATTAGCCCCATGAAGATGAACATGCATATACTGCTGAAATAAAAATATTAAACATAAAACATACTAAGATGCATAATCCTTCATCTACATAGCGGAAGCAAACATACATTCATTCAAGCATACAACATGTTCATCATATTCATTAATCAGTAAATATAAATGCAAAGACGGAGTATTCAAGAAAACTTATCTTAGGAGAACTGTCTCGCAACAAGCTACGTTGCTGCAACGTTCCACCCAACCATAGGCCAACGTGCTCATCAATCTCTCAGCAACACTGCCACCCCCGAGCTGGGCATGATTCCTTAAGGAATAAGGGTCAAAGTAGGATTACACATAGCCAAGGTAAAAAAATCAGCCAAGCCCACACAATAGGGTTTATAAGGCCATCAAGGAGATAGGAAATGCTAAACGCTAAGCTGGTGGCCTCAATGGAGAGCTAAGGATGCCTACACCAGAGTTAACCTGACTTTTAAGACGTCCACACACCCGACACTAAGAATCAATCCTTTCTCTGCTTCATAGTCCCTCAGGACCTGACTTCCTTTTCCAATACTCTTCAAGGGCTGTGCAGAAGAAATCCAACAGTCTAACTCTGTCTGAGTGGCTCCAAACACCCGTTTTCTCAAGCATACCCAGCCTTGCTTCATCAGAGTCAGTTGATGCCATGATGTATCGTCAGATGATTTGTTCCTTGATGTAACTGACGGATACGAGACCAGATACTTGCTTTGTTGTGAACACATTGAGACATGTGCACTTGATTGCTACAA
This sequence comes from Pseudotsuga menziesii, assembly GCA_001517045.1. Taxonomy (NCBI): domain Eukaryota; kingdom Viridiplantae; phylum Streptophyta; class Pinopsida; order Pinales; family Pinaceae; genus Pseudotsuga; species Pseudotsuga menziesii. The sequence continues at coordinate 346,304 of LPNX010125090.1, read as the reverse complement.
AGCATACTACTGAGGTACCTAAAGGGTACAGTTGATTATGGTCTCAAGTATAAGGCTAATCAGAAGATTAACTTGGAAGATTATGTTGTTTCAGATTGGGCAGACAGTTCCATTGGTAGAAAGAGCACTTCAGGGTGCTGCTTCAGTATGGGATCAGGTATGATCTCTTGGTTTAGCAGGAAACAACCTTGCATGGCACTGAGTATAGCTGAAGTAGAGTATGTCGCATCTTGTTCAGCTAGTTGTGAGGTAGTATGGCTGAGGAAGCTACTATCTGATTTATTTGATCTCCAGTTGGATGCTACTTGTATATATTGCAACAACCAGAGTTGTGTGAAGTTGTCTAAGAAGTCGTTGTTCCATGACAAGTTGAAGCATATCGAGATCAAATATCACTATATCAGGGATATGGTGCAGAGAGGAGCAGTGAAGCTCCAGTATGTTTTGATGGAAAAATAGATAGCTGATGTGTTGACCAAGCCATTAGCCAGAGTGAAGTTTGAGTACTTCAGGGAGAAGCTTGGTGTTCTCCATATCGAGGTTCCCTTCAAGGGGAAGTGATGAGTCTGTGAGCCCATCTGACATGGTGATAAGTTTGGTTCCTTCCATGGTTAGATATAAGTGCAGAGATGCTCTGATATGATTATGGGTTGTGTTACCACATGATTAGTGCAGATCCATTCTGATGTGATTGAGGGATATGTTCCCACATGATCAGATATAAGTGCTAAAGGCCATTCTATGGGAGAATGGAGGCACCTAGTCAGTTACCAGGAATCCTTAGCCTAGAGCTAAGAGCCATTCTGATATGATTGTGGGATGTGTTCCTACATGATCAGATATAAGTGCAGGAGCCATTCTGATGTGACTGTGGGATGTGTTCCCACATGATCGGATGTAAGTGTAGAGCCCATCTGACATGTATGTTGGATTGGTTCCTCACATGGGAATATGTAACTGCAGAGACCTTCTGACATGTATGCTGGATTGGTTCCTCGCGTGGGAAGATGTAAGTGCAGAGCCCTTTTGACATGTATGCTGGATTGGTTCCTTGCATGGGAAGATGTAAGTGCATATCCCTTTCGACATGTAGGTTGGATTGGTTCCTCACATGGTCGAATGTAAGTGTAGATCCCTTTCGACATGTATGTTGGATTGGTTCTTCGCATGGTCGAATGTAAGTACAGAGCCTTTTTGACATGAATGTTGTATTGGTTCCTCTCATGGTCAGATGTGAGTGCTGGGCCTTTCTGACATAGATGACTGGATTGGTTCCTCTCATGGTTAGATCTGAGTGCTGGGCGTGCCTTTCTGACATGTATGTTGGATTTTTTCCTTGTATGGTCAGATGTAAGTGTTGGGTGGGCCATTCTGACTTAGGGCAGATATAAGCGTTGAAGAAGACCTACCTAGAGGCTAGGCCTACAAACAACATGGAAAAGGGCTGGCTCTGTAGAAATTCCTATGACGAGAAGAATGAAGAGATAGCACCATTTTATTGAGATAGCGGAAGTAGTGATGATAATAATGATCTAGTGATGATCCAACTTTGATGATGATCCAGATCAAGTGATGATCCAGACTTGATGATGATCCAGTGATGATCCAGATCTAGTAATGATCCAGATTTGATGAAGATGACTTGATGATGAAGATGCCTTGAAGATGAAAATGACTTGAAGATGAATATGACTTGATGATGATCCAGATGATACAGAGAAGAAGACTTGTGCTGATAAACTGTGTCGAGAGAATACCTTCCTAGTTAAGAGGGAGTGTTGATGTATTTGTAACTTTGGAATGTATTCACTTGTATATCTTATGTAATTGATTCATGTCATGCCCTGATGTTCCGATCGGGAGATTCAATAATGTAAACAAGTCATGTAAAGTCATTGAGGTTAACCCTCCATTGTAAGTCAGGGAAATAGTCCCCACAATTGAGTCAAGGTTAACCCTCCTTGTTTATTGAAGGGAAAAGTCCCCACAGTTTTGGGGCACTAGGGTTATTAGACTCGCCTATAGATGTCAGCCCTGGTAAGTAATTGTTAAGTAAGGCTGACATGTTGGAGTGGACATTAAGCGAACGAAAGAATATAAATAGAGAGTGAGGCTCTCTATTTAGCACACACACACTCACTCATTGGAGAGCATGAGTGAGAGAGGAGAAGATCTCTCAAATGAGAGAGAGAGAACAAGATATTGGATATCATCTTTATGTTTTTGGGTTTTACTGCTACCATTGGTGCTCATTCTATCTCTGAGGAAGTTGTGGGGTTTTATCCTTTATGGTTTCCCCAAGGAAAATTATTTGTGTCTCTTGTCTCTTATGTTTATTGCTGTGCATGTTATTCTCTCAGATAATATCCTAATATCATATTTCTTAAATGATAAAAATCTAACATGCCCGAACTCCAAGTTGGAGTTATCCCTAGTTTTAGTGGTATGTCGACTTAATTTTTCGAGAATTGCAAAATTAGGATTGCCTCAATATAGAGAACTTGTGAAGCCTACTTCTATATGTTATAGTCTAAGTTTTATCGTTATTTCATTTACTTATGATTTCAACAAATATGATAACTTTAAGCCAGTAGATAGATAAAACTTGAAATGATACCAGTAATAGAGAAAGTACACATATAGATCTCACATTAACACAGATATTTACCCCGGAGAAACCCTTAGAAGGGAGAAAACTCCAGCAAACAATCTTATATAAATAGTATATCAGGACCATATTTGTAACATCCCCAACCCTTTGACCAGTGAAGAGGATGCTACTAACACCGAACATACGGGCAATTAGCCCCATGAAGATGAACATGCATATACTGCTGAAATAAAAAGCTTAAACATAAAACATACTAAGAGGCATAATCCTTCATCTACATAGCGGAAGAAAACATACATTCATTTAAGCATACCACATGTTCATCATATTCATTAATCAGTAAATATAAATGCAGAGATAGAGTAGTCAAGAATACTTATCTTAGGAGAACTTCCCTGCAACCAACTACGTCACTGCAACGTTCCACCCAACCATAGGCCAACGTGCTCACCAATCTCTCAGCAACACTGCCACCCTTGATCTAGGCATGATTCCTCAAGGAATAAGGGTCAAAGAAGGCTTACACATAGCCAAGGTTCACAAATGAGCCAGGCCCACACAGTAGGGTTTAGCAGGCCGTCAAGGAGCTAGGAAAGGATAAACGTTAAGATGGTGGCCTCAATGGAGAGCTAAGGATGCCTACACCAGATTTAACCTGACTTTTAAGACGTCCACATACTCGACACCAGGAATCAGTCCTTTCTCTGCTTCACAGTCCCTCAGGCCCTGAATTCCTTTTCCAATACTCTTCAAGGGCTGTGGAGAAGAAAGCCAGCAGTCTAACTCTGTCTAAGTGGTTCCAAACACCAGTTTTCTCAAGAATACCCAGCCTCTAATCCTACTCTCAATAGTCCAAAGACCAACCACTGCATGCCACAGTAAAACAAACAATTCATAGCTCTATGAAGAAGGCAAAGACAATAGGGTGACAACCCGAAACAAAAAGGTGAAACACAGTTCAGGTCAACCAATGCTTCAGAGTTGTTCTTGGCCCTACCATGGCCAAAACGACTCAGAAACAATCCCCAAAAGATGTCTGCATCCTTAGAAACCAAGAAGTAACCCGAAACCAGGGGAAGACAATAGCCCCAATGAATGATGGCAACAATACATAGTTTGTGAATGGGAAGGAAGCCAAACTCCCAACATTGACAGGGGAAAACAAAAACTCATAGCTTGAATAGGGGAAGACAATTATCGAGTCGTTCTTGGCCCTATCGTGGCCAAAACAACTCCACCACAACCTGCAGTAACTCAAATCACACTGGCAAATCAGCCGTCAATGTGGGGAAACAACAGTCCTTCTCAACAATGGAGCCACGACACATTTACATAGCCGGCAATGGAGAGGGTAAGCAAAAACCCTCTGCATTAACAGGAAAAAAAATGTCTCATAAGGGGAATTACAGACATGGTTCACGATCATGGACGAGACAATACACAGTCCGGTAATACAACAGGAACTCCATGCTCTGCACTAGCCGGAGGAAGAACATAATCACAGGCTAGCAATCCTCAGAGAAGGAAGGATGAACCCACAAACAAGAAAACACACCCCTTCTTAACTCATCTCTGCATGAGGAAGAGCATCCGAATCCCCCCCTTGCACGTCCCTATGTGAGAGTGAACCCCAACTTCCAAGAGAGTGTGTAGTCGTGGTTCTCTTACCCACGTGAAGGTGGAGAAATGACTGGTGGAGTGAGCATGTGGCAAAGACTGACAGTCCTACCACCCACCACTTCTAGCAATAACTGCCCCAGCTAATCGAAAGAACACTAAAGAGGTGGTTGGGTGAGACAAGGGAAGGTGAGAAAAACAAATAGGGTGGTGAGGCATGGATTTTCCCCAAAGTCTCCCACGGGTTAGACAACCCCCCCTTAACCTTAGGAAATCATGCCCTTTTCATTTAACGTTGCACCGTCGTAGCTGGCTATGGGTTTATTTTATTTGATGTGCATATTTACATAATGCCAATACTATAGTGTGCCAGGTAGCACAATATACCATCGACAACGATCTCGATTGCCGAACATTCACAACCAAATTGATGGTGGGGATTTTGCCTTTAGCTCCTCACCACGATTAATTACAATATATACATCATGTACCTTTAATGTAACTGGGGTCAAAACCCGGGACATCACAATATTACAAAATCACCATGAAATTTTCTCCTCAATGATTTTTTCCAAGAAAACAAATACCTGACTATATGACCAACACACTTAGAATTTAGGACATCCTTCTTTAATCTTCACTGTAGCAGTAAACTCTGGTTAAAAATAGGTACATGACAACAGCAAGCTATGGCAGAAATATTTCTTGCCTTATCTCTCAAAACTCAATGAAAATAAAAAATGAATAAATGGGCGGTGAGAGGGCCTATTTAAATAGCATAGGTGGCTTCCCTAAGCATCCCCCAAAGTACACCCTAAGGGCTAGCTCATGTGGCAGCCATGGGATGGTCCATGAAGGTTGGTATTTGGGGAAGTCAAAGTCTGCCCCTTTCCACAACCCTAGCTGGTCAACTCCACCACCCTAAGCAACTCAAGATGCTCCCCATATTTCCACCCTAAGCAGCTCAAGTTACCCCCAGCTAAGCAACTCAATCTTCTCTCCAATGTTGACACTTGGCACAAGTTTACATGGTAATTTGAAAAATGAAAAATATCTTTTGAAGCTATAATTTAACACTCCCTCTTAGCAAGGAAGATATAATTTACCAATTGATACATTATTTACATCAGGAAGATTGTTTATTTCTAGCTCATAGGAATTTTATATTCATCCTAAATTTTCTTGGATGTGTTGACTTTTGCTAAATTCTCACAATGATTTCTGTCTTGACTTTTGACATGCCTCACAATGCTTGTCCATTTTCCTTGACTTTTTCCATGGTATCACAAGACTTACTATCTTGACTTTTGTTATGGCTCATAAATCTTGTTCATTTGCCTTGACTTTTTCCTCATTGGATTTTGTAGCTATAACTCGATTGTCATATGTTCTTGTATGTATTTTCCTAGGTTTATGCGCTTTAGTGGAAATCCATGTTGTGGAAAGCCTATTTTTTTTGTTGTTCATCACTTTTCATAGGGCTATTCATGCCCAAAACTTCCTTTTAACACTCCAATTTGGCTGATATTTTGAGGTGTTCCTGTTTGGTGGTGGATAAGTGCACAAGGGTTCCCAAAATGCTGAAATAGGGATGCTTCATACCCTTTTTGAATGTCATTGGGGTGCATTGTGAAACCCTAGAACCATATTTTATCTTATATTCTTTTGGTTGATTGGAATTTGGGATCTTACTATAGGTGGATGCTTGTCCTTGGGATATGTGCAATACCAAGGAGAAAGTTGAAGTCATGGAGGAAACCTTTTACAATTTTTGTTAGTGCATCGAATTTTCCAAGCATGCATTCATCTTCATTTTGAGTAAAATATAGATCTGGAAATTTGACATTAAAAATCTGATTTATGCTTCAAATTATTACCGTAGCATTTTATTTTGCAAGCTTAAATGTTGTGGATGGTAAATGTTACATATGCTATAAGAACTTCCTTCTAAACCATCTAAGGACAATCATGAAAATTTTTGAACAACTACTTCTACATTCAACTATATACACTACAACTATTTTTCAAAGTGACAAACCAAATTACTTTCAGTCCATTACATCCCAGTGTATGAATTTTTTTTGTAAAAACATATACTTGATCTCTACAATGAAGAGGGAAGAAATTAGAATTATAGAGAGGGTGCACTCTACAATAGAGATATATCCACATAGTTAAGAGTAATTGCATGAATCCAAAAACCCTTCCAGACCAATTAAACAGTTAGTGCAATTAGAGGGAAACGTGAACATAGTAGTACATTCATTAAAAGAAAATTATTCGATTTTGTTGGTTAAATTCCTTTGGTTATATTATAGTCAGATAAGCTTATATGTGGTCTCTAGCATGTCAAGTTGGTCACCTTGGTCTTCAAAATATAGGATTTGGTTTTTCTTTTACAAGTACATAGGTAGTTTATTGTGCAACTTAGTAACATTGTAAGACTTATATGACTAAGTTAGTGTTTTGACATCAACATATTTTTTTGAAGTCTCATGTCGTCATGTATTTTGAATGATTCTCTCTTGTGGTTATTACTTCCTTTAAAACTTGGTTGGTTGTGTGGTTATTACTGCCTTTAAAACTACTTCATTATGCCTAATGAGATTTAAATCTTGGCATAGGGAATCTAGGAAAAGATAATCTCTAGGCTCAAACAAGCACACGTTTGAATTTGGGAAAAGATAATCTATAGGCTCAACATCAATTTAAAAATAAAATTGAAGCACCGTCGCTATAACGACGAACCTCCTTTTCAAAAAAATACCATCAGTCGTCGTCATAGCGACAAAAGCCCCTTTACAAAAATTTAGTGTAGTCATCGCTATATCGACAGGACCATGTTTCTCTTTCGACGAAACTTCCTTTCATGTTTCGACGAAAAATTCGTCGCTAGTGTAGCAACTTTGTCGATACTCGTAAGGAATTTTTGTCCCTATAGTGACAGACTGTCAGACCTTCATCGCTAAATAATAGTCGCAATATAGACGCTACTCCATCGCAAAAGAGACCATCCCTTTTTCTCAATAGCGACGAAATTTCATCACAATAGAAAGCATTTATTTGTCGCAATAGCGACGAAACTTTTCCGTAGTAGAAACCATCCATTCGTCACAATAGAGACACCATCCATTTGTTGGAATAGCGACACCACAAGTTTCATGTATTTTATGTCACTATAGCGATGAAGTGTGGAAAATGTTGCCATAGCGATGAAAGTTTTTCCATGAAAAGAAGGGGTCATGTTTGTCGATATAGCAACGCACAAGGATTGCAATGGCAATGATTTTCCATGGGAAAAATGTCCAAGTGTACTAGTGTCAGGGCAATATGAAGAACCACCTAAATTTATGTATTTCTAGGAAAGAATGTTAAAATGTTTCTTTCTTCAAATACGATGTAATACTGATTTTATATCCATTCAAAGAAATATAGATTATTTGAATACAAATTGGAAAATATTACCAATGGTGACTCATTGAAGATTTTATGTAGCATAATCCAATCTTTATCTTCTATAATTTTCTTAAGGACTATATTTTTTAGTGAAGATTTTTTTCCTTTGATTGTGCATTGTATTCATAAATGATTCTTATCACTTGCTCTAATGCATCTGCACGATCAACCCCTTCACACACTTCACCCCCTATAACAAGAAAAACAAGATGAATCCATGGATAAAGCATTAATGTTTAGTGAATATATCTGGAAATAAAACATCAATAACAAGGAACTTACCCGTTTTTGGACCTCTTTTTGAATAGAAATGGCTTCAAAAACCTTTCAATTATTCTTGAACTGATATTCAATGTAATAATTTTTTCGCTTACTATCTTTTTCCAATTTTGATGCAGGTCTAAGATTGTATTTATAGCCCCACAGGGCACCAACATGAAATGTTATGGGTTCCCTGGAATGTAATTCCTCGTCGTGTTTATTAAATGTGCAACATAGTGCATCGCATACCATTGAATTTAGTCACCAAACAATAAAATAATTTTCACCCGTTACTATCCTTAATTAATTTATAGGCTAGGTCTTCCTAAAGTAACCCAAATAATATATTTAGTTCATGTAATGCACCACATCACTAATAAGATTAGATTATCTACCTAGAAAAAACAAATCAAAACCTCGATTGTTCAGATAGAATGAAAATTTGTAATATGACCATATTATTGAAAGATATGATTTATATCTAAAGACTCCAACCGAAGAAAAACATGGATAAATAACAAGGTATTTAGAAACTAGCACATGGTTCAAATTTCAACTAAACCTTGATTTGTGGGATTTGGGAAATATATTTTTTACAAGTGGATGGTATCTAAGTAGGGTGATTAGTGAAACAATATATTTTGAGGACCAACAATAATATTACAAGACATTCTGAGCATTCTAAGCATCCGGGGCATTATTTTCGTCAGGTAGAGTTCCTGTCAAGGTAGAGTTCATAAGGTAGAGTTCATGTCAGGGAAGAGTTCTAGTTAGGGCATAGTTCTTGTTGAGGCATAGTTCCTATTGGGGAAAAATTCCAGTAAAGGAAAAATTCCTGCTAAGTAAGAGTTTCTTTTAGGGCATAGTCCTCCTAGGGATGAGTTCCTTCCAAGTACAGGGAAGAGTTTGTGCTTGGGAAGAGTTCCTACCATTACATAAGAGTTACTATTGGGAAGAGTACCTTTTGGAAAAATTTCCTTCATAAGGAAAATTTATTTCCTTGTTAGTTGTAGTTCACAAGGTAGAGTTCCTATTAGGGTATAGTTCCTGCCAAGGAAGAGTTTCTATCGGTTATAATTCCTACTGAGAAAATTTCATTCCTTATCAGTTCATAAGGAAAAATTCCTACCTCGTTTATCTTAGTTTAGAAGGTAGAGTTCCTATCGAGACAAGGTTTTTAACAATGAGTTCAAGGTAGATTTCCTACCTTGTTAGTTGTAGTTCATAAGGAAGAGTTCTAGTCAGGGCAGAGTTCATGCATTGTTGGGAATAGTTCAAATTGCTCATCCAGGATATCTTATTCCATAAACAAAAACTCATAACATAACATATGTGAATTTAACTTGATAATGATTGTTATAAATTAAATTCCAGTTAGGATGGTACCTTAATATAAACATTAATAATAATAATAATAATAAGCATATAGGTGCAAAGATTGTGCACACAAAGCATTGCAAGTCAAGGAGAAGATGTTGGATTCCATATTCCATATCACCATAGATTATGCATGTAAAATAGGTTGCAATGATCCCTACAAGAGAAATCTAACTCACAATTCAAACTCTCTAGGCTATGTTTATCAGGTACATAAATTTTAAACTTCAACTTAGTCCTCATCCATAAAGCACCCACCCTAAACAAGGTTCCTTTCTTCACTTCACTTCACTTCATTCTAAATTTATATCTATTTCATAATGGAGTTTTATACACCATAAAATTTGAATTGCATTCATGTATTATGTTCACAGGATTGCACTGAGGCTTGTCTGAAAGTCGATGTGAGACTTAATGCTCCTCTTGGAAAGTTCAACACTACACTTGTAAATGTGGACAATGAATAAATCTCATAAATCAAACCTTTGAAGTTCAAATAAATTACCATCATTATATTTTGTTATTCTTTTCACTCTTTGTTACAGCTATTTTTTTTATCTTGCATGGCATTGTGGGCTTGAAGGTTTGTGTTACTCAAATAATATTCTCTTCTCTAAGCTAATTTGTTAAAACTTGTTTAATGTATTATAAGTATTGTTTTCAATTGTATGTTTAGTTTTTTATAATAACAATTATCCTTTCATCAGTATATTCCACGTGTAAGGCTGAATATGTTGGAATCTCCAACCTACCACATCCATTTTTTGGGAATATGTTGGAGTGATAGACTTAATTAGAATATGTTCAGGACTAGATTATGTTGGAATTTTTGAGTTAATTAAAATTCATTAGATATAAATAATCAACCAATCGAATATGAGCCAGAAAAATAAAATAAAATAAAATAAACATTTTTCAGCTAGTTAATCAAATCCTATTTTGAATAATCAATCAACTTATATCAGTGAGTCAAATCTTAGTTAAACATGGTATTCATTCCAAATATGTGAAAATATGCAAATGGTTTTGAATCAATACAAATAACAAACAATGATATATTTTATTTTTTATACTCTTCATTAGGGTCATGTTTTCTTTTTTTATTTACAACATGGTATCCAAGTTTATAGGATCATGCTTTTGTCACACTGGTAACACGATCAAGAATGATTTTTTATTCTATATTTTTAGTTCTATATACATCTAAAAAGAATATATGGTTGGAATTATGTTACATGTACCATTTAGACACAACTTGATAGAACATTTTGGAGGTGAAGCTCATGGAGTTACAAGCTCTCAATGTTGTTGAAGGAGAAACAATTATGGAGCATTATAATTGGTCCTCAAATACAAAATGATCTAGAATAATTGATTGTTAAGGATGAAAATGACCATGCAACTTATATTAAATTCAATATCAATAGTAGCTCCAACAAAAGGAGCTCAAACTGCAAAAGAGGAATATTATAGATAGTTGGTCTTCAACCTTATCACATGTGGTCTTTGTGGATCACTACAACTCCAAAATGAGTTGAATTTCTACAACTAAGATGGTTGTCTTATTGAAAATAGTGATCAAGGATTTTAAGAAGTTATATCTAGTTTTGATTTCTTAAAAATATAACATAATAACACAATGATGTAGTGATTTATGAAGGTTGAAAAAAAAGAACAAATGCAGGGATTTTTGGGGGTCATAACTTTTGACTCGATTATCTGTTTGGGCTCAAATTTAACAGGAAGTTGCATTTCGAAGTGTTCTATGCAGTGGTTGATTAGCCTACACTAAAAAAATACAGGGTTGTACATGCCATTACCCGTTCCCATAGATCCATGGATAGATATTAGCGTGGACTTTGTGTTGGGGATCCCACACATAGAGTTAGGTGAAGACTCTATTTTTGTGTTGATAGGTTCTCTAAAATTTCTCATTTAATTGATTGTAAGAAAAAAGTGATGCATCAAAGGTGGCATAATTGTTTTTTTTCTTCAAAAATTGTTAGATTGCATGGTGTTCCAAAAACTATTACCTCTGATAGAGATACTCGGTCTTTGGGTCACTTTTGCAAGACTTTATGGAGGAAAATAGAGACTAAATTAAAGTTTAGTACAACCTATCACCCCCAAATAGATGGGAAAACTGAGGTAGTAAATCGAGGTTTAGGAAACCTATTATGGAGCATTGTAAGAGAGAAGCCCAAGCAATGGGATTTTGATTTACCTCAAGTAGAATCTGCCAACAATAGTTTAGTAAATAGATCACAGATAAATATCCATTTCATGTTGTTTATGGTAGAAATCCTATGGGTTTCCTAGATTTGATGTAGCTACCGCTTCAGGATAGAATCAATGATGATGGGGAAGCATTTGCAAAAAAAATCAACAATTGCAGCAACAAGTCAGACAGAAGCTACAAGCCAGTAATGAGCATAACAAAATTATAAAATATGTTCATCGATGACACCATATATTCAATGAAGGTGATTTGGTGATGGTTTATTTACATAAAGAGTGGTTTCCTAGAGGAACCTACTATAAACTAAAGTATAAGAAATCAATCCTTGCAAGGTTCTTAAAAAAATTAATGGTAATGCTTACAAGGTCGATTTACCAACTGATCTTGATATTTCCCCTACGTTTAATATTTCTTACTTATATATATTCCATGGGCACAGTGTGGGTGATGAAATTTAGGCAGGGGTCGATTGGAAACAAGCTATTATGAGAAAGAAAAAGGAAAATATTGTTCATATCTTAGATAAGGAGACCTTTCATACTCAACAAGTTCAATACAACTAATATCTAGTCCAGTGGGAAGGCTTAACACCAATAGAGAGTACATAGATTACAGAGGGGATCTTGTTGAATATAGATCCTAATAAGTGACAACAACTAATAGGACCTATGTTATTTTCAACTATAGGAGAATGATGTAGTGATTTTTGAAGGATGGAACAAAAAGAGAAAAACAGAAGAATAAATGCAGGGATTTTTGGGGGTCATAAATTTTGACTCGGTTATCTGTTTGGGATCAAATTTAATAGGAAGTTGTGTTTAAAAGTATACAATGTATTGAATGATTTGATCCATTTGATTAGATTTATTTTTTACAATTGTTTGAGGCCAAATTCCTTCATATAAGGCCTCAAATTGAGGTTTTAGTGTTTTGTGGGATTTTTTTTAAGCTTGTGACTAACCGTTATCTCTCATCTTATAAACATAATTAGAAAAGTGAGTTGACAACTAGTTTAAATCTAGTTAGCTTATAGTTAGTGTTCATTTTCATAGTCTTGCGAGAATTTTCTAAAATTAGCAATTTTCGAAAATCTTAGATTTCAAAAATTTCAGATAATAGTTATAAAGGGTTGGACCTTCATTGTAATAGTTAGGATGGAGAATGAATAAAAAAAAATTATTTTTTCCACTCTCATGTGTTTGCATGGTTTTTAGATCTTGTGAATTGAATCAAAGCTTATTGGTTGCATCACACAAAAAAATTGGCTCTTCATTGAAATGTCTTCAATGAAAAATGTAATAGAATAGATAGATGTATTTCATTGAATGTGCACCAGCCCAAAGTAGTCTATGGGATGAGAAGTTACACTAGTGATAGGCCATTCATTGTCAATGGAAAAAAGAGGAAGGCATTGACCAAGTTGTAGATGGTGGGTCCAAAAATGGGCCCAAAATGAGGAGGATTATAAAATTGTAATCCTTGTAGAAAGGATTCCAAGTTCGTATGGAAATGTTATCATATACATCATAAATCAAATCACAATAAATGAGATGATGTTTTCAACTTTGTTGTTATAATAAAAAACTAGACATAAGTAGCTTGGACCATAAATAGATAGTTCAGTTTCTTTCAGAGTAATCGTAAATATCATCAATTCATCCAAAAAAAGGAATAACAAGGAATGGAAACAAAGTCCCAAAGAAAGGAGAGGCTAATTTTTAAAGTCCAGGGAAGAATTTCAATAAGTGCCACATGAAGGTAAAAATGCTATCATTATCATGATATTGTTGGCACAATGTCTCCAAATTTTCCCATATCCTAGTGTTTTAGTAGTTTAGTAAAGGAGGTGTATTATGAGTAGAATCATTCTCCATAAGGACAACAAATATTGCTCCTAAGTGATGAAAAGGGACTTCTAGTAGGATCCATATTGAACAATTACATTATTTATACAACTAGATCAATTTTACATTGTATATTTTAGAATGGATATATAATACACAATTCCCAATTCCCAAAATCAAGTTCAACTATATATATGTTGTTGCAATCGTTAGGGAAAACGCCCACACTCATAGACAAGAGGGAGACCTGTTTTGTTTGATTTCCATGAATGATCTGAAAATTACTCAAAGATATTTATAACCATTATTTGCATGTGAAATTTAAATGTCAATTACTCATAAACAAGCGTTAAAATGCATAATTAAAGAGCATACACCAAGAACATAAGCACATAAAAATGTAAGCAAACCATAAATGAGAACAACGACTGATAATGGAGCTCACCAGACCCCTTGCTACATCTCCGGGACACTTCCAAATGGGAAGGCCGATTGATAAAGTCTTCAAATGCTTACAAAATGTGTGTTTTGGAAACACTTTTGAGTTCTGTTAGTCCGACACAGAAACAGACTAGACCAATGTATTCATATTGAAAAATAGAGAAAAATGAGTATAAACTCGACCTGGTTTTCTTGAGGCGTCCTATGGCACGCAAATTGAGAAACACTTTTGTAAATAAGACAAAACAATACAGATTCTTGTACAGACCTTGAGAAATGTGAAGGAAAAACCACCTCAGGAACTGTTTCGAAACCACCTCGGCTATCGTGTAGAAAAACCACCTCGAGAAGCATACAAATCCACCTTGGAAAATGTGAAAAATCGCCTGGAGAAGCATGCCTGTACCTGCAAAATTTTTACCTCCTCAGGATCTGTTCTTGGACTTACAAACCTCTGTTCTGAAAACCTTATTCTGTTGCATTTTTTATAAAGTTAAAAAAATTGGTTTTTGGGTTGCAAGAAATGGGGCCACGCACACATTTGAAACCACAACTCCCACTACCACCTTTTAAGAAACACAAGTGGATCCCTACCACGTATGATAGAAATGGCATAGTGGTTAAAGTGCTAGCCTACAGGGCAGAGTTTCCGGGGTCTAACCCATGGGCGTCTCCCCAACCTTCGTTAATGCAAGCACGCTTTATAACCATATTACAATATGGTTTATATCCAAATTTGAACACGTGGACTATGATATGGTTCCAATATGATATTACAATATGGTTTATATCCAAATTTGAACATCTGGACTATGATTTGGTATCAATGGTTATAATATATGGTTAACATATGCCATGTGCAGTTTTTTTTGGGTTTTTTGCATCTTTTTGGTGTGGGATACATCGACGACCTTGATACATTGGTTGTCCATCCTGTAATGCTTTGGTATGGTTTTTTTGCTATCTGTTTGTCATTTTCTCTTCAATACTCGAATTTATCTGTGGATATTACCATTTTGGTTTTGGAGCTGTATGCTCACGATGGACTGGATACCTTGTTTGTCGCATGACGTTTTTGTTTTGTGACGGGCCTATTATGGCTTTTTGGCGAATTTGCCACACTTTTGTAGTTTGTGAATGACTTGAGTTTTATGTTGACTCGATGGATAAGTATGTTCATCTTGATGTATGTACTCGACATTATATAATATAAATCTGTCTTTTCCACTATGAAGAAAATATATATATAATATGGCAATATGGTGTTAAAGTTTGGCTCCACGATATCGTATGGTTTTACCATTTTATACTTTATGGTTTATAATATAGTGTTATAACATGATTTACATGGGGTCATGGTGGCCTTATCACAAGGTTTGGGATCGATTCCCATAGCCTCAATATCACATCTTTTAACCATTTTTTTATGAAACTTCAAACCTGAATATATTCTGTGTTCAGAGGTCTTTTTTCATGAAACAAGTGTCACTGGAAAGCTGTCGACGACCTATTTCATCCTGTAAGCTTTTAATTTCACTTTGAAGAATTTAACTTTGATCTAATTTTAAATGATCCACCAAGATCAATGACCAAAGCCATTTATTTTAGTGCTTGTTGATTGTTCAACGATGCGTTCAAATGATCGCTATAACCAATCAATTAATTGAACCAACTATTGGGATATGGTGATACCAAGTTATACAACTTCATGAGAACACATCATTGTTCTTGTTTTTTGGGGGTCAATTTAAGTAGTTGTTTTTTCCTCCGTTTAAAAAAGTGTGTATACTGGTGTCCCCATTTTTCATTTCAAGCCATTTTTTTGAGATTTTTAAACTTCTTGGTCATAAAAAACTATAATGTTTCGTTACAGGCACATTTTTTCAGATTTTACAAAAAAAATACATTTAGAACCTAGTTACAATGCAAAAACATATACATTTTTGAATTTTTTTAACATTTAGAAGCTGATAAGAATGAAAAATAGATACATTTTGGAAGCTTTCCCTTTAAACATTTCTCTTAAATAACTCATTTTTGGGAAAATTTGAAAAAAAAAAGAGAAAATAAAGACATTTCAAACCATTTTTAATATATTTTCAGCTATTTCATGCATAAAAATGATATATTTAGCATTATTTTCCATAAAGTGTTGATTCACATAAACTCAACAAAAAGTATACCATATAGTTTTAAATAACATATTAAAAAACATAATAGTTATTCTCAAGATAAAATCTTAAGGTCAAAGCATTACATAAATATCTTAAGGTCAAAACATTACATAAATATCTTATCAAAAACTTGTCAAGTTTGAAATTTTCCTCAACGACGTGAAACTAATCAAGAATACCATAAATACTAAAATCTAAGTTTGGCATTACCCTCAACGTCATGAAACTAATGAGGAATATCATGCAGACCAAAATCTTCATTGAAATTGACATTTTGTACAGCTTGGCTCTCTTCTTGGACCTCATTGTTTTCTTCCATTGGTTCTTGTACTTATGCAAAATGCCCAATGTGATCATTTTTGAAACATACCTTTTAATTGTGGTTGAGTCTCTTTTGACATCTTCTCCCCAAGTGACTCACATATTTTTCTTTTCTTAAAACCAACTTCCTGCATTTCATCTGGAAGAACTTTCATAGCATTAATTCTTTGCTTGATATAATTTCACTGTAGTGGATGATTATCTATGGATATGCAATTTATTCCTTTTTGTAAGGAGCATGTTATTGTTGTAACTAATCACCACATGCATAAAAAAATAAAGTTAAATATCATAAGGAAACATAAATTTAAAAAATATAGTATATAGATATAGAATAATGACACTAGTTTCATATGTAATATCAGAAACATTACCTGATCCCGAGAACAAATACAAAATCCAATCTCCTTCTTTTAAAAATGTATCTACGAGATAATTAATCAATGCTTGTGGATTCTGGTAGATATTTACAATCTCTCCTTTCAAATCTATTTCTTTATATGTCAACTTTTTAACCACAACATTATAAGTCAATATTTGACTATATTTTCCTTCACTCCTTTCATTGATTAAAGGAAATTCATAGGTCTCATATTTTGTCCAACATGCAATATGTATGCTTTTAGTATCACTCATAAATGGATCACTGCTCGAGCTACGAATATTATGTTTATGCATGTAAAATAATTAAATAATGATCTAATTCACTTATAGAAAAAACAAATTTCATTTCCAATTTCAAATGATTAATAACACACTACAATTATCTTACCAATATAGTTGCTTCCTTTAATTTTCTTTATCCTTGAAGGTTGTTAGCATTGATCCTCCTTGTACATCTGAATGGAAAACAAGAAATCTCCATAGAGGTGATGTTGTGATATCGATAAATCCTGAAACCACTTTATTGAATAATTGGTAAGTATAAGGATCACATTCATAAGTAATGTTTTTGATATTGTAGCCATGAGGGATGTCTGCAATTACTAGGGAGTACTCATTCTTAGGAACAATATTTGCAATGTTTGCACAAACACCAAAAAACACTTTCTATTGCACGGTGTCTAGCCCATTCCAAACGTGATTATCAAGGGTATCATCAAGTTCGATGTTTGCAAGGTGTTTCCTTCTTTATCGTTCTATTTTTGCTCTTTGAATATGAATTTGGAAATACTCTGGTACTGAACTCTACTTTGGCATCTTTGAGAAAAAACATTATATGTAATAATAAAAATATATATAAATTAATTGACTTCAAAATAAATTAAATAGAATATATTAGAAATTAACATACCCTTTTGTATGCAACAAAATTTTTTCTCAAGTTCTCTATGGAGCTTGAGTCTGGATAGTTGCACCTGACATCATCCCAGCTCTTCTCCCCCAACATTTTAACCACGTCCTCTTGTATTTTCATGTAAACCTTATGAGTACAAGATGTAAAAATAAATTACGTTTACAATCATATCTAATGATATAACTTAATGCTTAATTATTAAAACATACTAAACTCAAAAAATAAACTTCAAAACATAAATCAATCCACAAACTTACTTTTAAAATTCATTGCACATTTCCTCCATGGATAATTCCCCTGAATTTACACGTGACAAATTTGTAGATATAAGTGTTTCATCCTTCACACCTTGAAATGATCTCTAAGGTGTTATAGTCATATCTTCTGGAAAATTCTTGACGTTAAGGCCTCCTTGACCGCTACTCCATGCAGATTCTTTAATTTTATTTACCTTTTGATTTTTTATGCCAATATTATCCCACATGTTAAATATCTATTCTTCAATCAAATCCCATATTGGCCCCATTCTAAATGCCAATTGAAAACAATTATCTACAGCTCTGAATGCATCACTTCCTTTCAAACCGTTTTTTCACATCGTCCTCTTTAATCGGGAAACTTATTTCCATACAACATTGCTTCCGGAAATATGCATCAACTTTCGATCTATACCCACCACATATTTGTTCAAATTAATTGTGGATAAATATGATCCTTTGAATGAATGTCATGGACATCCTATATTCATTATTTTTGTTATGATCCCATGCCAATAGTTTTTCTTCCATGTTTGTTAAACCAACATAAATTATGCATTTAACTGTTTGAAAAATGGGGTTTTTGGGAAACTCTTGCATTAATTCTCTTATGGCCTATGCATCATGATTTCTCCCCAAAACATAGTAGTTGTAATCAAAACACCTTGATTCATCAAATGCATCTCTAAAAGGAACATATTTTGGGTAAGCAAGAACTAGGTAGTCAACCACATGTTCTTAAGGATTGAGCCTCATTAATGATTTCAAGTTATGAACATTCAAGCGATATGGTTTCCTAATTTGACACTTTTATTGAACTTATGTTAGCTATCCAGGAAAATCCTCTAGGTTGCAGCTCGAGGATTCCTGGTAACTTCAGTATTTTTTAAAATGGTTTACTAAATGGATCAAGTCAGATGACCAATAAGACCTCACTCACTCAAGACATGCATAATACTCAATCAAATAGATAAGGCTTCTAACTATCAATGTTTAGAGGGTTTATAATAAGGTGAATAAATGAAGAACTCACTATGCTGGTAGATTCATACATAAAGAAATCAAATATGAATGGGTAATAATAACAAGGAAAGATACTTGCAATTCAACTCATCAACACAGAGATAGGATGACGACTATCACGTATTAGACAAAAAGAATAAACCTGAATCAAACATCCAAGCACAAGTACAGAACAAAAAAGATATGGAACGTGAACATGTAATGGAAAAAGAGCTTATATTAAATGATGAATAGCATGACAAGCTTGAATACAATAAGAGTCTAAAGGTCTCCGAAGTTGAACCCTTGCTTCACCATTAGTCATAGGATTTATAGCCTTTACAAAATTTATTTCATATCCTGAAAAGTTTGATCGAATTTACTAAAAATAGATAAACATAACTGTTCTGCAAAAATTAGGTCAAAAACCCTAACTTAAGTGCTAATCTACCTAACTCCAACACTTTCTCACTCCTTGAACTCTCTAATAACTGCAGTGTTCACTGAAGTAGAACTAGGACCTGCTATTTGGTAGACAAGTCATAGTTTGTCAAAGTAGGTAGGGTTTGTCACCCACTTCACCTCGCTGGCACCTTCAAAATTGGAACAAACCCAAGCTATTGGTGCCTTTAATTAATTTTCAACTTCATAACTCATCCATGAGATGTTTCGATCAACCAAAGTTGGTTATGTGTGGAACTATTCCTTTCTGCATTGTTCTGCGCTTTTGGTGGCTAAGAAAGCAAAATTTTGGGTCTGTAAGCTACCGAAAGATCTATTTTCGGTGGCTAATGAACAATTGCGGTGTTCACCTAAGCCATCGAAAGCTCAATTTCTTCAAAATTTAATCAAACTTTTAATCACCCTTTTACAACTTCATTTCTGACCTTTTGGTATTTCTGCAACCTGCATAGGGTTTGGAATAGTAGCAGCATCACAGGCTACCTCTGGATCGTGAAGGATTATTGCTTCCTCTGCTAGCGATTCCAGTGCAAGGTGTGCTTGATATTTAGGGTTTGAATTCTTCATCTGCAACCTTGACAACCTGATCTTCCTGTAGATCTTGGCGTTGTCCTTCATTAATCTCAGATTTCCTTTTTGCAGCAACATATACGTCCCTCTCATTTCTAGAGGAGAGTCATGCAATTTAGTATTTCTTTTGGTTAATCTTGCATTGGTTCTTTTGATTTATCTCCCTAGGACCTCCAGTTCATATACTTTCCTTAATAGATGGTTGATTCTCTGGGACCTAGGTTTACTAGAGGAAGCCTTTGCCACTGGTTCACCCTAGTCCTCCTTTAGTGTGGGTGATGGAAACTCCTCTTTCCCTACTTGAAAATGATATGCTAAGTTAGTTTCATGTTCCTATTCATCTCCAGAGTCTGAGTAAGGTAGGTTGAGTATATTTCTGACTGGTGCTAAAAATTCTTCTGCATTTCCACTGAAATCCAGATTTATCTTGGCTTTGTTGGTATTAGAAGTTGGAGAGGCCTGATCCAATTCCACTAGAGAGATGGCCCTCCTCTTCCTCTTACCACTCCTAGGAGAGGTGGAATTCTTTGAAGGAGACTTCCCTCTGTCTTCTGGCTTCGATCCTGTCTCAAACTCATTCCAAAATAGGAAGTATGTCCATGCTATGTTTCTTCTTTGCAGCAGTTCTAGGAAAATGAGCTTTATCAGGCCATGATGGGATATCCTACATGAAATCTTGGTGGGATGGTATTTAACCTGATGGGACATCTTGTTCAGGATATTGTGTATATAGAAAGGCAGGTTCAGTGGGCTCCTACCAGTGAAATGGTTCATTAACTTAAAGTGGTATATCATCACCCTATTATACCTGCCCTAACAAGTTATATAGACCAGGATTTCTTTCAACAACTGCTGCCACTTCTCCTCAATCCAGGCTGAAAGGATGCTTTTCCTCCATCCAACATTCTTGTGCTCAGTCTTCAAGTAAGACCTGAATTACACATCCTTCGTGATGGTGGTTTTGAACCATTTCTCACTATTCCTTGGGAGCTCTGTTACTTCTGCTATTAGAGCCTCATCAACCTGGAACTCTTCTCTGCCTATCAATACCTTCGAGCCATCAAAGGAGAGAGAAAATGCTTCTGCCACTTGCTGATGGGATCCCTTCATTTTCTCATAGAACCTGTAGCAGCCTGAGTTTTTGAAGAGTTGGCATACCTCTGGGTGTGACTCGAGATAGACAATGTCACCCAATTCCTATTTGAGGGCAGGTCCTCCTCCTTTCTTCATTTCTAGACTGCTCTTCTTGTACCTACAAACTTCATGAAACTAATCAAGAATATCATGCAGACCAAAATCTTCATTGAAATTGACATTTTGTATAGCTTGGCTCTCTTCTTGGACCTCATTGTTTTCTTCCATTGGTTCTTCTACTTCTGCAAAATGCCCAAAGTGATCATTTCCAAACATACCTTTTAATGGTGATTGAGTCTCTTTTGACATCTTCTCCACAAGTGACTCACAAATTTTTCTTTTCTTAAAACCAACTTCCTGCATTTCATCTGGAAGAACTTTCATAGCATTAATTCTTTGCTTGATATAATTGCACTGTAGTGGATCATTATCTATGGATATGCAATTTCTTCCTTTTTGTAAGGAGCATGTTATTGTTGTAACTAATCACCACATGCATAAAAAAATAAAGTTAAATATCATAAGGAAACATAAATTTAAAAAATATATAGTATAGATATAGAATAATGACACTAGTTTCATATGTAATATCAGAAATATTACCTGACCCTAAGAACAAATATAAATTACGATCTCCTTCTTTTGAAAATGTATCTACGCGATAATTAATCAATGCTTGTGGATTCTGGTAGATATTTATAGTCTCTCCTTTCAAATCTATTTCTTTATATGTCAACTTTTTAACCACAACATTATAAGTCAATATTTGACTATATTTTCCTTCACTCCTTTCATTGATTAAAGGAGGTTCATATGTCTCATATTTTGTCCAACATGCAATATGCATGCTTTTAGTATCACTCATAAATGGATCACTACTCGAGCTAGGAATATTAGGTTTATGCATGTAACATAATTAAGTAATAATCTAATTCACTTATAGAAAAAACAAATTTCATTTCCAATTTCAAATAATTAATAACACACTACAATTATCTTACCAATACAGTTGCTTCCTTGAATTTTCTTTATCCTTGAAGGTTGTTAGCATTGGTCCTCCTTGCACATCTGAATGAAAAACAAGAAATCTCCATAGAGGTGATGTTGTGATATCGATAAATCTTGAAACCACTTTATTGAATAATTGGTAAATATAAGGCTCACATTCATAAGTAATGTTTTTGATATTGTAGCCATGAGGGATGTTTGCAATTACTAGGGAGTACTTCTTAGGAACAATATTTGCAATGTTTGCACAAACACCAAAAATCACTTTATATTGCATGGTGTCTATCCCATTCCAAACGTGATTATCAAGAGTATCATCAAGTTCGACGTTTGCAAGGTGTTTCCTTCTTTGTCGTTCTGTTTTTCTCTTTGAATATGAATTTTGAAATACTAAGGTACTAAAATCTACTTTGGCATCTTTGAGAAAAAAATTATATATAATAATAAAAATATATATATAAATGAATTGACTTGCAAATAAATTAAATAGTTTGTATTTTCATGTAAACCTTATGAGTACACGATGTAAAAATAAATTACGTTTACATTCATATCTAATGATATAATTTAAGGCTTAGTTAATAAGACATACTAAACTTCAAAACATAAACCAATCCACAAACTTACTTTTAAAATTCATTGCACATTTCCTCCATGGATAATTCACCTAACTTTACATGTGACAAATTTGTAGATATAAGTGTTTCATCCTTCACACCTTGAAATGATCTCTAAGGTGTTATAGTCATATCTTCTGGAAAATTCTTGACGTCAAGGCCTCCTTGACCGCTACTCCATGCAGATTCTTTAATTTTATTTACCTTTTGATTTTTTATGCCAATATTATCCCACATGTTAAATATCTATTCTTCAATCAAATCCCATATTGGCCCTATTCTTAATGCCAATTGAAAACAGTTATCCACAGCTCTGAATGTATCACTTCCTTTCAAACCTTTTTTTTCACATCGTCCTCTTTAATCGGGAAACTTATTTCGATACAACATTGCTTCCGGAAATATGCATCAACTTTCGATCTATACCCACCACATATTTGTTCAAATTCATTGTGGATAAATATGATCCTTTGAATGAATTTCATGTACATCCTATAGTCATTATTTGTGTTATGATCCCATGCCAATAGTTTTTCTTCCATGTTTGTTAAACCAACATAAATTATGCATTTAAGTGTTTGAAAAATGGGGTTTTTGGGAAACTCTTGCATTAATTCTCTTATGGCCTCTGCATAATGATTTCTCCCCAAAACATAGTAGTTGTAATAAAAACACCTTGATTCATCAAATGCATCTCTAACAGGAACATCTTTCGAGTAAGAAAGAACTAGGAGTCAACCACATGTGCTTAAGGATTGAGCCTCATTAATGATTTCAAGTTATGAACATGCAAGCGATATGGTTTCCTAATTTGATACTTTTATTGACCTTCTATTAGCTCTCCAGGAAACTCCTCTAGGTTGCAGCTTGAGGATTCCTGGTAACTTCAGTATTTTTTAAAATGGTTTACTAAATGGATCAAGTTAGATGACCAATAATACCTCACTCACTCAAGACATGCATAATACTCAATCAAATAGATAAGGGTTCTAACTATCAATGTTCAGAGGGTTTATAATAAGGTGAATAAATGAATAAATCACTATGCTGGAAGATTCATACATAAAGAAATCACATATGAATGGCTAATCATAACAAGGAAAGATACTTGCGATTCAACTCATCAACATAGAGATAGGATGATAGCTATCTGGTATTAGACAAAAAGAATAAACCTGAATCAAACATCCAAGCACAAGTACATAACAGAAAAGAGATGGAACCTAAACATGTAATGGAAAAAGAGCTTATATTAAATGATGAATAACATGAGAAGCTTGAGTACTATAATAAAGAATATTGCACCTTCTGCAGACAAAAGTTGTTCCTCTGGTCTGAATGGTTCAGATCCAGAACAAATGAGTAAGCGACAAAGGATGAAGACCTTCCCTAAATATAGTAGACACCTAGAATACTGCTTCAATTGTGAACTTGTGTACCTGCAAACAGATCAAACATGAAAATGCATCAAAGCTACCAGAAAATCATCTACTTATCCATGTTAGCGACTAAGGAATTTAACAACATGTACATGTAAAATCAAAACAACAGTAATGTGGGATGGAAATCAGCTTTGCATTAAGAATGTATGGAGAATCTTACAACCATTTCCTTAGTGTCGACAATCCTCTTCATGAGACAAACACTTCATCCCCATAAGCTCCAACTTTGCTCTCTATCCTCTCCAATGACTTGGGCTAAGTGGTCAATCCAACAGCATAACAATACCTCTATAGTTCTCCCCCTCAACTATGGATATGAGCTTGTATTTATAAGGATCAATGGATAGGGATAGTTGAGAGAATTGTGGATGAGGTGGCTCCAAGATCCTATCATGGGGAATCTAGAGCTCAAACTAACCCACAATGATAGGGATAATGGAGGACACGAGGCTCATGATCTAGAAGCCTCGAGAAACTTCTCTTTTTCTCATTTTACCCAGGGTACCTCTTTTATTCTCTTATGACAGAGCAGTTTAGATGAGAAATGATTTTGGATGAAAGACAATAGGTGGTGGCATCGCTTCTTGAAAACAGGATACAGGCGGTGCTGAGCAAGGTACCGATCATGGGCCACAAGGAAAGTGCGATGCTAGGTTTTTACAAGTAGAATTGACAAACAGAGCAAGTTTCCACTCTAAGTGCTGGGATTAAGGGAAAACATGGAAGTAAAGGGTCTTATCACATGGTGGTGATAAGATTTGGGTATAACAAAATGCCCCCCCAAAGCATGAGACTTCGTGGGATAGGATAAGTGAGAGCTTTGAGAGAACAAGTTTTCACTTCAAGGTGAAAATGTCAGCTCGATCGGAGAATGTCATCTAGTAGGAATATGTAGTACATCAATATTTTTGACTCATAGACACATGTAACCAGTATCATGGCTATAGACCAATACAAAGCAGATCCATGAGAGTAATAAACAAGCATGGCTACTAGAATAAAGCGGAGATCCATGTGATAGATGACTCAAAATTGGACATAGCTACCAGACATACAACGTAGATCTATGTCATACAGACGTAAATTTGAGCATAGCCACGACCATACAAATGTTGATCCATGCTAGATATACAAAACTCCATCGCAACCTGGGGAAAGGAATGAGCGCTAACCAAATACCCAGGGTCTTCGTCTCGTCTTCCACAAAGTACAATTCTATCCATGTGATTACAATGATCTGAAGTCGAACATGGTAGAAACCACTTGATTACCGGCCAATGATGTGAACTGTTCACAAGTGCGAGGGAGATCACCATTGATGTCAATGATTCCCAAGGTACCCTAGTACAATCTACTGAGAGTGAATAGATGTTTTGATGTCGAACACCCAATCGATTCTATCGATCAAAGGTCAATGATGTGAACATATGTTGAGAGCTAGAGAATCTATCATTAAGGCATACAGATCTCAAGGTACTAAGTTTTGTTTCTAAGACTATTTCCTGGATGATGAGTTGATGTCAACAGGAATAGTCTCATCAAAGGAGGGCCATGATGAGTCCCACATCGACGACACGAAACTCGGAACATAGTTCTAGAATGATGTGAATGTAGTAACCATAAGACTGACTCAAAAGTACCGACACAGAGGTTGTTTTGACTGCAGAGGTAAACTTATTCAACTTCCATTTTAACATCAAGCGGCATGACAAAAGACTTGGCAGCATGATTAAACCACATAAACACATAGTGCGATAGTGGACAATGCATTATTTTGACAGACTCAAAGGAGTGGCATGACTCATGAAAGTGGATTGTCATGGAGATCAGTTGAATACCCAATTGACTGAAATGATATGCGGACAAGTGCCATGTTCAAAGGTAACAACAAAATACTGCCATTTATTTGCAAAATGATTCCCTTCCCATTTTCCCCATCATGGTTGATGAGTGCCTCTTTTCAGTTTTACGAGTTCAAAGAGGGTAACAAACACTCGGTGTAGCTCGTCTGAAGACAAGTCCAAACTCATATGTTTTACAAACCTGAGAGAGGAGGGTTTCGTTCCCAAAACAGGTCTCTCAATGTTTCATTTAACGAGTCCAATGAAAGAAAACTCCGTATCGTTCATGTTTAGAGAGTATGAAGGACCACGGAAGAAGACTCCAAAGGGTCCTTTTTCGTATGATTTAGTCCCTAAGGCTCGAAAAAGTATAAAATAATACCTTAGAGAACTCTTCCAGTCATGATTGGATGGAGTGTTCCTTTTTCGTAAATAGTCTATCCAAACCAAAAAAGAGATAAAATATCGTCGGAGAGATGACTCTTTAAATGCTTTAATGAGCGCAAAGAAGATAAGATTACTCGACAATATTTTCATATTTAAGGAGCCCGGAATGAGTTTAAAGAAGACTCTGTTAGGTCTCTTTTCATAATGAGAGATTTAACGAGCATGAAAAGAATCAGAATCGGACTTGGAACTTTGATACTAAGTTTCAAAAGCATGACCAAAGTGTCGCAATAAACACTTAAAGACTTTTTCTGTTTCATGGCAGTACAAAAAAGTAAAAAACGAACTCCCAAAACTTTACTGTTACTGTCCTATCTTGCAACGACTCAAAAAACAAGTGTTAAATGCCCCAATAACTGACATTAAAGGATTACAACTGATATATTTTGAGTAATAGACGATTTTAAAACACAACTATAGCATGTCAAACCCAAAAATGTGTATAAAAGTCATGTAAATAGTGAAAAATCAAAACAGTTTACTATTTACCCATAGTGGAGAGCATTTGGATCATTTTCTTGGCCATATTTTCAGTCACTGGTATCAAGAATTTCCACTGTCGGATTCGAGCACCGTTAGTTCTAGGTAATAGCCTAGACCCTACTCTTTCATTCTATGCCCTCAATTTTGATTTTTAATTGTTTTTTAGGACTTGTATGCCAAGCCCTAAAATCATGGGAGCAGGCACCGCTCTTATGCCTTGCGGGATAAGCAGTACGTCACTAGAACCGCATCGAAAACATAGCGCACAGGCGGTTCCAGCCGTGGAGAAATAAAAATACTCACACAAGAAAAATAGCTCATTTCAATTGATTTGGATGATTAAGAATGATTTTAACAAGTCTTGTGATTGTTTTTGACAGGTTCTTGCTGATAAAAAATGGTCATATGGAAAGAGAGACAGCATGATAATGACGATTCCTTCACCGAACAAAATGCAGGTTACATAGTCGCATTGAGAGACTTCAGACTCTTAAAATTCTTCTGCACACCCAGTATGGTATCGCGTGAGCGATTGCTAGAGCATATACTTCGGATGTGGAATCCAGAGCAACAATATTTTGAGATTGGTGCTCACATTTTGACAATCGAGGTAGAGGACATCTACTTCCTGACTGGCCTTTCAAGATGAGGTGCTACCGTCTAGCTGACTGGTTCCTGCAGAGGGGACATTACTACACAGGAGTTGATAGAGCATCACTGTATTCCTAGGACAAGGACATCGGGGAAGAAAATCCCCATAAAAGCAGTGATGGATGGACCTCTACGGACTGTATTTTTTACCATGCAGAGAGTGGTAGGAAGCCAAGGAGTGCACTAGGCATATAGAGCACATATTCTCTATGCCATAGAGGCCATGGTGCCTACATTCTTTAACTGGGTGGAAGCATTGCTTCCAATATTCAAGGATCACCTGACCAAGTGTCGGCAGGGGGAACTGAAGCAATTTGGTTTTGGTTCCATTCTAGCTTGCTTCTTCTTCGAGCAGGTTCCATAGATGAGACCCCGAGTGGTCTTTACAGAGCTGAGAGCATAGAACCATTGCATGCAGAGGTGGGTCTGGATTATGGACCGTACTGGAGAAGGAAGGGGGAAGGTAAAGTTCGGTGACCTGTTCTTTCGATGGTTGAGAGATCAGCTCCTCATGGTGGAGGATTATGCATATGCAGGCACTGAATTCAACGGTGACCCTGACCTACCGCTCCCACCTGGTGGATAGTTGGGTGACCTTGGTAAGAAGCAAAAAAGACCCTAAAATGGAAATAGTGTTTTTATGTTTTTGATATTTTATATTTTTTATGTTAAGTAACAAGACTTGAATATTTTCATGCAGACGTCGGAGCAGCATGACTTGGGGGAGCTTCCCCATTGGATAGACGAGCCGGAGACCATTTCGTATCGTAGGGTGACGATGTGACCAGGGAGTTAGAGGAAAACCTGGAGAGGTTGACCCTAGACATCCTTGATGCTTCCATTGACGACCTCCCTCTGAGGTATGAGAGGCCTATAGCGGGAGTACCAGGTCGCTTTAGCAGACTGCTACGTAAAGTATCCCAGGCAGTGATGTGTTACCACGAGCATCATTAGATGATGTGTGCATGGTGTATCCACTGAAAGCTGATAGCTTCAGGATTTTGTATGGTGATTTTTACCTGAAAGCCTACATGCTTCAGATGAGGCCTCGTGACCTATTTTTTGTAAAACATGTTCATATATATATATATATATATATATACAGACTTTTACCTTGTGTTTATACGTCTCAAATGGTGAATGTATTTTACATGAGTTTTATGTGTCTTTAAAAGTTTATTTACAATGAACCAAGTTTGATTTTCATGTCATGAATGGGCAATATGCCAATCTAGGATGTAATTAGCCAATGAATCAACAACTACATTATTTTCTTAGGGATATGCCTATAGGTGATAGTTTCAAATGACCTTTCTAACAAGCGTACCCTCTAGAAGAGACGAATAAGCACAGGATTCCTAATGGTATAAACATGGTTTAGATGACAAACCACTAGTTGTGATTCCATCAAGACTACCAAGTTGCGAACATCTTGGGAGGCAGCTTCAATCAGAAGACCTATGACTGCTCGATACTCGGTGATATTGTTGGTAGCGGGACCAATACAAACCGCTCCTGAACTGACCAAATCGTAAGCTGGGGAATAGAGAACCCAAGTTGGTGAGGTAAGATTCAAGGTGTGGCGACAAGCACCATCAGCGAAGACATAGAAATCCATCTGCTTTGCACGACCAAAACATGGTATCAACAGATATAGACACTTAAACTCAAAACCATATTGAAAATACTTAAGCACATTGAAAGTCAAGAAATATACATATATACAAGATACTATCCAAGAGAGATATAGGCATAGTACATATTTAGGTACAACCCATTGCGAGGCTGCTCTAAAGGGATTCCATTATATTCTACGAGCTCGTAGGCCCCTTTCTCTAAAACTTTAGAAATAACAAAAGGACTGTACCACATGGATTCGAACTTTCCTTTCCCTAGTTTGTCGTATCTATAATCGTAATTCAAAAATAGGTCACCTTCATTAAAGGAACAAGGTTGGACAGATTTGTCATACTGCGCCTTGATGCTTTTCTTGTGTGCCTCATTAGCCAAGGTAGCATCTCTCCTAGTTTCATCAAGGTTGTTCAAGTATAAAAATCTCTCTTCCTCTGTGGAAGTGTTTGGGAGAAGTTCAACGGCAAGTTTCAAGGATGGAATCTGACATTGAATCGGTAAGATAGCCTTGAGTCCATAGATAAGCTAGAAAGGTGTGAAACCAGTAGCTGTTTTCACCAAAGTCCTGTAAGCCCAAAGAGCAGAGAAAACGATATGGTGCAAGTTGGATTTATGGTCTCTAACCATCCGACGAAGCATAGTTTTCAAAACTTTGTTAATGGCCTCTACCTAACCATTAGCTTGCGGATAATAGGGCGTCGAGTTTTCATGGTGAAAACCTAGCTTGGAACTTAGTTCCTCCATCATTTGATTACAGAAATGTGATCCGTGATCAGTAACTATGGACTGCGGGACTCCAAATCTAGCTATCACATGATTGAAAAGGAAGAGAGCGGCAGTCTTACCATCTTCCACATATGTAGGCATGGCCTCAGCCCACTTTGTAAAATAGTCAACAACTATGATGATGTAACCATGCCCCCTAACTGAGGTAGGCTTACAATGCATATAATCAATCCCCCATTTGGAAAATGGGCCAATGGCAATGGCGGGGTGTAGCGGAGCAGGATGAGTGCGCTTTTTCGGATAAAAATGTTGACAAGGTGGGCATTTCTTGACAGCCTCGTGACAGTCTTTAAAGACTGAAGGCCAGAAATAGCCAACGCGAAGGATTTTTTGGGTTGTAGCCATCCCATATAAATGACCCCCACATGCTCCATAGTGGAAATCATTGAACACTTGTTTAGCTTCCTCAGGGGTGAGGCATCGCTGAAGAATAGAATTGATCCCATGTCTATACAAGGTGTCATTCAATATGAGGTAGTATTTTGCGTGGTGACGGATACGCGGTGATCATCACGGGATAGATTTGGCTGAAATCTTTGTGTTTGGAGATAAATGAGAAAATATCCATACCATGGGTCAGTAGTGCTTATTAGGAACAGGAATTCATCCAGAAATGAATCACTGGTCTAAGATTCCATCGAAGTACAGGGAAGATCACACATGAGTTCGGCAAAGACCAAGGATTTCTTTGATGTGGCTTTGGCAATTCCAGATCAAACTCCTGTAGTATGAATATCTATCGGGAGTAATTTCCCTCGAGCACCTGACGAGTCAGGATGTAATACATAGGGTTCTGGTCTGCCAATATAGTGGTTTTGTGGAGAAAAATGTAGTGACGGAATTTTTGAATAGCAATGACCGTGGCTAATGCTAATTTCTCCACGCATGAATATCGGGTTTCAGAATCCATAAGATTCTTACTGGCATAGTAAATCATGTGCTCCTAACCATCGAGATTTTCCTGCACCAAGACCATAGCGATGGTAGTAGTGGAGGAAGCAATATATAAGAGAAATTCCTTTGAATAATCTGGGGGGTGTATCACAGGTGAATGAGTCAGAGCATGTTTGAGATTATCAAAGGCACATTGGGCTTGGTCATTTTAAAAGAATGAAGTGTCCTTCTTAAGGAGACGCATATAACCGTGGGTTTTCTCTGCAAAATTGCACACGAAACGGCGGAGAAAGTTTTCCTTCCCTTGCAAAATTTGGAGTTCGAGAAGATTGGTTGGGGATGGTATAGCTAAAATGGTAGCAATTTTCAATGGGTCTATCTGGATGCCATCCTTAGAGACCACAAAACCTAACAGGCGTCCTGTCTCAACGCAGAAAACACATTTATGTGGATTGAGTCGTATATTATAATGATGGCATCTTAGGAAAATATCTCTAAGATGACTAGGGTGGTCCTCCCGTCGGTGTGAATGAGAAGGGAGGTCATCAAGGTATGGTTCAACAATATGTTTTATATTTTGAAACGCATAGGACATAGCATGCTGGAAAGTGGCTCCAGCATTTTTTAATCCAAATGGTAACTTCCTATATGCAAAGGTTCCCCATGGGAAAATGAATGTCATCTTGTGCTGATCGATGGGTAATATATCAATCTAATTATAACCAGAAAATCCATCCATGAATGAGAAGATGACACTTTCGGCACAGTTGTTGATAATCTGATCGATATGCAAAGTAGGAAAGTTGTCTTTGGGACAAGCTTTGTTCAAATCTCTAAAATCGATACAGACTCTAATGGTATCCTGCTTTTTATTGATAGGGACAATGTTTGATACCCATTCCGTCAGGGGTATGGGATAAATAAACCCAGCTTTGAGAAGTTTCTCTATCTCAGCTTTAATAGCTGCGACCTTCCATGGATGGACTTGCCTTAGTTTTTGCCTGACAGGTTTAGCCGTGGGATAGGTTTTAATTTCATGGACCACAATGGATGGGTCTATGCTCGACATTTCTTCATAAGAACAGGCAAAAATATCACATAATTCTTTGAAAATTGCCCTGTATGCTTTAGATTCTTATGTCGAGCAATTCTGCCCACATGAACATCCTCGATGGTACCAGGCTTGGCAGATATGTCAATTGGATTTGTTTGAGTAATGTTGCATAGGTTTCTTTAAGAATCTGTGTCTTGCAACAATATAGGACTTTGAGGTGTGTTGACAATATCAATGGAAAACAGGGATGCAAAGTTGTGGTCTACCAAACTGGTGTTGGGGAGGAACGAGGATCTATGATGGTAATCCTCCCAGATAGGCTCGTTCATATTCATGATCTCCATAATGGACTCGTCAAAAGGAAAATTCTCAGAGAGATAATCCAGAATAGGAAGAGATGGTTCTAAACAGTAGGGTAGGTGGTAAGGGTCAAAATCCACCAGATGAAGTTCATCAGTGTGATCATCGGAAAGGGTTTGAATGATGTTGTACATTTATTCATGTGGACTCAACGAGGTGGACTCAACAATTTGTTTTCCCTTTGGATCATAATCAAAGGACGCAATCATATTTACTGTCACTATGTCTATGTTAGGAGGAGTGGACGGAAAAATCCCCAAAAGGGACGAATCCTTCAACATGCCTACCCCAATCGACTGGTAAGGAGGACGGGACTGACCTAACATAGGGATGTTATAAGCTGTAGAGGTAGTAACATCCAGCATACATAAATCAAGCTGGTCAATGGTGACAATTCTCCCTAGATGCAGAAATTGGATTTTTTGAAATACCATCGAAGCGACAGTAGTCATGGGGTAAAACCAATTTCTTCCTAGAAGGAGGTTGTAATCTAACGGGGTGTCTACTACTTCTACTTGAATAGAAATAGTTTTTCCCCCAAGCTCAACTGCAAGGGCTGATATGAGACCATGGGGCTGGAAACCTCATCCATCAAAGGCTTTCAGATTCATAGGTGATGTTACAAGCTCGGGAGAGCCGATAGCTTTCCAACAAGACAGGGACAAAACCAAAGTTGAAGCTCCTTCGTCTAAGACGGTTCTAAAGACCTTCTTTCCGACTACTTTCGTGATGATTTGGAAAGAAATTTTGTTAGGTAGTCTAGACTTATAGTTCTTGACATTGAAATGAATCAAATTAGTATTGTTCGTGTCTAAAGCTCCTAACACAGTTAACAGGTTTTTGCATTGTGTAGGACAACTTTGGAGAACTTCCAAGGTAGACATTGCACATGGTGCCTAAGCAAGATCTTCAACTACATTATAAAATTGAGCATCTCGGGCATTAGGGTTAAAAACAAACTTCCTAAGAGTACTCTTGGGTGTACACAAAACCATGTCAAGAGTAGGATTCTCGATGGTTAGGGGGACAGTAGATGAGGATTCGGGAGAACCAGTAGAGGGAGCTTTTCCTGAAGAAGAATTGTCTTCTTTATTGTCTGCTGGTTTTTCGTAACTTTTACTTTGAGTTTGCAAACTAATGGTATCCGAGGACATCATGTGAATTTCCTTTGAAGATCTAGAGTTTCCCTGATTAGACATGTGGTCTATCAGTTGTTGTTGAGGGGGGAAAGGATCCGTGAGAACTGCGGGTGCGGGATTTGTTTTCAAAAATTGGGTGATTTCATCCCGATGGGGACACTCTTTTGTGAAATTATCACCTCCACATAGCAGACATGGATATTTTGCTTTTCTTTTCCCTTTATCATTATCGTTGATGGTTGGTTTCCAGGTTTTTTATTTTTAGCTTTACGTTTCTTTGTATTGTTGCCGGGTGTTTGAATACTCTGAATAGAATTGAACTCGGCGGAAACCTTGGGAGTCGAAGGAGTAGGGGTGGAAGTCTGTTGTTGCTTGGCAGGTTTTGCTGCTGACGGGGACTGGATTGAACCAACAATCCCATCAACATGGACTTCAGCTAGTGGCTTTCTAGGATCAGTGTTTGGGCGAGGAGCTTGAGGAATCAAGTCATACAAAGTTCCGGACTAGGAATAGACCAAGTCCAGATATTGGGCTCAACTAATGGCTTTCTCTTCAGTAATGAAACTTCCCATAGCCACATCTTAGGCAATCAGAGGCAACAAAGATTTAGTAAACCAATCAGCTAATAACTGATCCAAAATAGGAGCCTTAATAAGTCTTCTCCGCCTTCTCCACTCATGGATATGATTGGATATGTGGGTGGAGGTGTTCTGTCGCAGATAATTTAAGAGATCAGTACCTATTTCATAATGGATAGGAAGCTGAAAGTGCGTAAGAAATATAGTTGCAAATGAGCCAAAATCCAAAAATGAATGTTGTGGAAGTTCAATGTACCATTTCGTGGCTGTACCGGTCAAAGTTCGTTGAAAGAGTCTTAAATGAATTGAATCATCCATAAGGGAGTTTGAAGAACACCACAGATGGAATGTCATGACATGGTTTTTTGGATCATCTCCCTGCTTCCCATCGAACTTCAGAATGTCCGATGGTAACTTTACTGGAATGGGAGGCCATGAGGGGTTATGTCGAATGGGGTCATTAATCAACTTGGACAAATCAGGCAAGTCCAAAGTTGCTAGGAAAGGTAACTGGCGATTAGGTTGCACATACTAGTAATATTGATATGGCATATAAGTACCAGCAGGACCGTAAGTAGACTGATAGACAGTTTTTTGTAATGAAGAACTACTGGAAGATCTGCCTACAGGGGGTTGATTTCTGGGATCAAGACCGTTAGGAATTCCTGGGCCTTTGGGACCACCAAGACCATTGGGACCACCAAGACCACCTGGACCACCTAGAGGTGGACTACCAGACCCTCCGGAACCCCTGGGAGGTAAACCTCCGGAGCCTCTGAAACCACTAGGAGGAGAGTCACCAGACCCTCTAGAGCCATTAGGAGGGAAGCCACCAGCCCCCCCAAGACCACCAGGACCATAAGGAGGAAAGCCACCATGCCCTCCAGGACCATTAGCCCCCCCAGGGGGAGGATCTCCATAAGGCGGTCCTTCGGCACCTCCCATAGTATGTATAGGTATCCCTCCCATAGCTGGCATGTAGGACCAATTAGTTTGCCCCCATGGCATGAAAGTATTACTAGGATATGGAATTCCAGCATAAGGCATTCCTATAGGGTTGTTTGGATAATTAATATTTCCTACATGTACTTTATTTGTTGTGTAACCATAACCCCAAGAGGTTTGATTGGTTACAGGTTGTGCCCCTAAGGGCTGGCCTGAACTGGATGGGGGGTTAACAACATTTGTGTGGGTAGGAGGGACATAAAATGTATATTACTCTATACTAGAGGTCTATCCTTGACTAGGTACAATTTTGGTGCCAGATAACGTAGGTCGTGCCGAGGGTTTCCCCCTGGCACTAGAAGGTAATGATGAAACACGAATTGAATGTTGAGTCCCAGGTGTGGAACACCTACGAGGATTGGGAACAGACATAATATGGGAGGTGGTGGGGTTGGTAGTTTGACCTGGGTTATGTGGAGTCACTGTGTGATCTAGAATTGGTTTAATGGGTCTCATAGAATCGGCAAGTGAACGATATCCCACGGGAATAGCTGCGGAACGTGATGGTGGTGTGCCCAATATGTCATCTATTTTATTTTCAATCTCTTGTGCATAGAGAATAGCTGCTTGGTATTGTCTACGTTCTTCTTCATCTGGTGAAACTTCTTCAGAAAAGTTTAAATGGGTGCCAAACGAGGCAATGCCTTATCCTATAGAGGTATCCCAAAATGGAGCATTGAGACCGTAATCCGAACGGGTAGTATCATCAACATGACCTTCTGTGGGAGAATGGAATGAAGTATTACCTCGAGAAGGTTGTTGGACCAAGGCAGGCGAGTGTGAAGGATATGGTCCTCTACTTTTTGCAACCACATTCTCTCCCACTTGGGAGATGGTAGTAGCTCCTTGGTCGATAGCTTCCATAGGATTTTCTCTTGAAATAGGAATGAAATCAGGTGGCAAGCCCCATAATATTCTAGATTGTCTTAGCTCAACCAGTTTGTATAGCTCCTATCTAACCTAGGGTCTCAAAATCTAGAAAACACACCAAAAATTTCCATACTCAAGCTATAGGCCAAACAAGCAAACTTCAATTACAGGAGGAGTTCAGATAGTTAGGTCTCTCACCAAGATTGTCAAGACGGTGCCACTCGCGATATACCTCAAGGGTACATGCATAGTAATCTCCCTGAATGATGTTTTCGATGTATGGCTCCAAGCAAGACGGCCAAAGGGATTTTCTCAGATAGATAAGGTATCCTAGTGGGGTCTCCCGATATACGCAAGGTACATGGGAGCTTAAATCAGTAGTAGTGTTGTCTAATGCATAATCGTTCATAAGGGGCCTTTCGATATACAATCGAGTACATGAAGTACCTTTCTATATACCTCAAGGGTATGTGAAAGGCCATTCGATATACCGACGATACGTAGAAGAACCGCATGAGTCCCAAGATGTAATGCAGACGAGTAACGACAGCTCCTACGCTTAACGACGCCCGAACACGTCTCTAACCTATCACTCAAATTGCTATGTAAATTTTAACCTATAACTACCGTTAATTTTAAAGTGGACGGTTAGGTGAATGCATGGAATTTTGACAGAAAAAGTAAAACCATGTAGTATGTATATGCAAATATTTCACTTTACCGTTCGTGGTATGCCTACCTACGGGAGGGAAAGAGAGTATTTTCTTTTGTTTTAAAACCAAAATTTCCCAAACAACTATCTTGAACAAATCAAAATCAAAGACAAGCAACACTTTCCAAACTCATTTCTCTTTTCTAAAAGCAATCAAAAGGGGAAGAGTCTCTTTTCCTAAAAGAAAAACAAGAAGCACACTACATGCATATGCACTTTATTTTTCGATTTTTCTTACAACATAGATAGATCTAACTTAAAACTACACTATTTTTATTTTATTTTGATGAGATAGTACTAATGCAAAAGAGACAAAATAACACAAAGAACCTAAAATCTTGTGAGGCTAATCACAGATCCAATGCCTTATGCTCAATAATGATAATGACCTAATCTCAGTCAAAAAAATTATTTTTAACCAGCAAAAAGAAGTCCTCTATGGAAACAAAAAATGAAATCAAGATGCTAATCAAATAGTTTTTCTTTCAGTCTTTATAACATAAATGAAAAGAGAGCTCACTATAGCCTAAGCTTTCAAAAAATAATTCCTTTCACAATCACAACCAACAAGCACAGAAGAAAATGAATAATCAACAAGCCTATTCTAGCTTTTGAATTCTTCAATCAAACGAATATTTTACCACATAATTTCAAACCATGAGCATTCAGATTCTAACACACAAGCCTGACAGTGTAGGGTTGAAAGCAAACAAACTCAATTTTTTTGCAAAAAATGAGAAAAAACTATTCTTGGAGCAAGGCCTACCTGGCACCGCGCTGGAGGGGTCTTGACAGAGCAGTTTTGGATGAGCACCACTCCTGGATAACAGAAATCAGGCGGTGGCACCACGTATGGCTAACAAAGTTCAGGCGGTGGCACCACTTGTTTCCAACATCGCATGAGTGGTTCCCTGAATAGATCCAAAACACAAGGAGAACGAAATATCAAGTTAGAAATTGATCAGATCAAGGCAAAAATCGATGGATTGACAGCAAAAAAGAGCATAAAAAGTCGAAATAATTCAGATCTGAACAGATCTGAAAGTTTCAAACCAAAATTCACTAAGTCAGATGGCAGTTTTGACTGAAGAGGGTTGGATATGGATCCTAGATTCGGACAAGAGTTCAAGAACTGAGGAAGATCAGATCAATTGAGATATGCACTGTTCCCCAGCAGAGTTGCCAGATTTTTAATCAGGAATATTGCACCTTATGTGGACAGAAGTTGTTCCTATGGTCTGAATGGTTCAGATCCAGAACAAATGAGTGAACAACAAAGGATGAAAACCTTCCTTGAATATCGTAGACACCTAGAATACTGCTTCGATTGTGAACCTGTGTACTTGCAAACAGATCAAACATGCAAACACATCAAAGCTACCAGAAAATCATCTACTTATCCATGTTAGTGACTAAGGAATCTAACAACATGTACATGTGAAATCAAAACAACAGTAATGTGGGACGGAAATCAGCTTTGCATTAAGAATGTATGGAGAAGCTTACAACTATTTCCTTAGTGTCGACAAGCCCCTCCACGAGACAAACACTTCATCCCCATAAGTTCCAACTTTGCTCTCCATGCTCTCCAATGACTTGGTCTAAGTGGTCAATCTAACAGCATAACAATACCTCTATAGTTCTCGCCCTCAACTATGGATATGAGCTTGTACTTATAAGGCTCAATGGATAGGGATAGTTGAGATAATTGTGGATGAGGTGGCTCCAAGATCCTATCATGGGGAAGCTCAAGCTCAAACTAACTCACAATGATATGGATAAGGGAGGACATGAGGCTCATGATCTAGAAGCCTCGAGAAACTTCTCTTTTTCCCATTTTATCCAGGGTACCGCTTTTTTTCTCTTACAACAAATCAGTTCATATGAGAAATGCTTTTGGACCAAAGACCATAGGTGGTGGCACCGCTTCTTCAAAATAGAATACAGGCAGTGTTGATTAAGGTACCACTCATGGGCCACAAGGAAAGGATGGTGCTAAGTTTTTCCAAGTAGAATTGAAAAACATAGCAAGTTTCCACTCTAAGTGCTGGGATTAAGGGAAATGTAACGTCCCCGACCCTCCAACTGACAAAGAGGATGCTACCAAACCATTATCTATCCGGGCAACTAGCCCCATGAACATGTGTATACATAAAACTGAAATAAAATGCTTGGAAGTAAAAACATGCAGAGATGCATAATTGTTTAACATACAACGGAAGAAAAACCATACATTCAAGCATTCAACATGTTCATCATAATTCATTAGACATGAAATATAATTGCGAATATAATTGGAGAGATGAAATAGATAAGAATACTTATATTGTGAGGAATTCATCCCGCAACCAGCTACATCACTACAACGTTCCAACCAACCATAGGCCAGTGTTCTCCTTAATCTCTCAGTGACACTGCCACCCCCGAGTTGGGCATGATTCCCCAAGGAATAAGGAACAAGCAGGCTTACACATAGCCAAGGATACACAAATCAGCCAAGCCAACACAGTTGGGTTTATCAAGCCATCAAGGAGTTGGGAAAAGTTGAATTCTAAGATGGTGGGCTCATTGAAGAGCTAAGGACACCTACATCAGAACTAGAATGACTTCTAGGACACCCACACACACCCAACACAAGGAAATCAGTCCCTTCTCTGCTACACAGTCCCTCAGGACCCGACCTCCCTTCCAGTGCTATTCAGGGGTTATAGAGAAGAAAGCCATCCCTCTAGCTCTTTCTATGTGGCTCCCAAACACACCAGGACTATCAATCATACTCCAACCTTCATTCTCACTCCAACACAATACGAAGACCAACCACTGCATACACGTAGCAAAACCAATCCATTCACAGCTTTGACTGGGGAAATTGATCCCTGAGTCGTTCTTGGCCCTATCATTGCAAAAATGACTCAATAATAACCCACAGTAGCTCAAAAATGTAAATGAGGCCACAAAAAATGAAAAGTGTGGGGAAAACAACAGCCCAATCTCAACATTGAAGCAACGGGAAGACACACAGCCCAAAAATGGAAGAGAAATCATATTCTCAGCATGGACAAGAGGAAAAACATATGCACACGCCACAATGTGGTCAGAAAAACATACACCCACTGCAAAAATCGTGAACGGCTCCTTCACAGGAAAAATCATGGGTGACAGTAAATGGTTTCTCCAGCTCTCTACATAAGGAAAACGAAGAAGAATCATGTGCTTGAGGATGAGAAATTCTAGCCTGTGCGTGAGGATAGGCAAGAATGGAGTAATGGGTAGTGGTTTCCCTGCCCACGTGAGGATGAAGAGTCTGTTGGTGGAGTGGGCATGTGGGCAAGGACTGACAGTCCTGCCAGCCACCACTTCCCAGCAATAACTGCCCAACTACATCAGGGTTTTTAATGTGGTAGTTGAAACTTGGCTATTCCCCACTGGTTCAAGGTTTAAGAATTCCCCCCCTTATCCATAGGAAAATCATGCCCTTTTTTATCATGGTTATATTTACATAGCTGGTTGGGGTTCAGTTTAATTAAAATGCATATTTACATGATGCCAAAACTATAATGTGCCAAATATCACAATATACCATCGGGAACGATTTCAACCGCCGAAACAT
Source organism: Pseudotsuga menziesii (assembly GCA_001517045.1). Taxonomy (NCBI): domain Eukaryota; kingdom Viridiplantae; phylum Streptophyta; class Pinopsida; order Pinales; family Pinaceae; genus Pseudotsuga; species Pseudotsuga menziesii. The sequence goes on along the minus strand of LPNX010125090.1, from coordinate 306,112 downwards.
GACACAGCCAAATCGATGGTGGGGATTTTGCCTTTAGCTCCACACCACAATCAATTACATTATATACATCATATACATTGAAAGCAAACGGGGTCAAAACTAGGGTGTTACATTCCCATCCCCCTTCAATAGCACTGTCCTTAGTGCTTTACAAAATTTGAACAAAATGTTACACTAGTACCACCTCAGTGTTCCGCAAAATTGAACAAAAATGGGTCTACCAATCGCATGGCATCCTCCAATTCCCACGTATCCTCTTCAGGTCCATAGTGCTCCCATTGCACCTTTACTTGCCCTATGGCTCGGTTGCAGAGCATTGTGACCTTCCTGTCGAGGATGCGCATTGGCTCGATTTGGAACTCTCCCTTGGGTTCCACCTGAATCACATCCCAATTTATCACATGGTTAGGATCATGTACATATTTCTTAAGCAAAGAAACCTGAAAAACATTATGAGCTCTAGTACTAGCAGGCAATGCAAGTCTATATGCAACTGGCCCTATTCTTTCAAGCACTTCAAATGACCCACAATATCTTGGTGATAGCTTGGAACAACTCCCAAGCCTCAAGGAACTCTTCCTTGCCCTCACTCGGACGTAAACATGATCCCCAACACTAAACTCCCTATTCACCCTATGCTTGTCTGCATAAATTTTATGTCTTTCCTGTGCTGCTTTCAGATTCTGCCTGATCTTTATAACCTCCTGCTCCATATCCTTGAGCAATTCTGGACCAAGCACAACCATGTTCATTGGATTATCCCAAGTCACTAATTTCCTACACCTTCTTCCATACAAAGCTTCATACGGACTCATCCCCAAGGATGCCTATTGTCCATTGTCATAAACAAACTCTACCAAGTGTAAGTATTCTTCCCACTTGGTTGGTTTGTCCATCACGTACATGCAAAGAATGTCTTCCAATACTTGATTAAATCTCTCTATCTGACCATCAGTCTGAGGATGGTATGCAGTGCTAAAGTTTAGCTTTGTACCCAAGTCTGCAAACAACCCCTTCCAAAAATTGGAAGTGAACTTGACATCTCTGTCAAAGACTATTGCCTTGGGCAATCCATGCAATTTGAAAATCTCCTTCATGAATATCTTTGCAATGTCATCAGTCTTATGCATAGACTTAACCATTATAAAGTGTGTTTCCTTTTTTAACTTGTCTACAACAACCATGATGGAATCATGTTGTCTCCAAGTCATTGGCAATCCCGTAATAAAATCCATGGAAATAACTTCCCATTTCCATTTTGGAACTGGAAAAGGCTGCAACAAATCTGCCAGGTGTTGATGCTCAACCTTTACCTGTTGACATTTCATGCACCTTGAAATGTATTCATCCATGTCCTTCTTCATTCCTGGCCAAAAGTACTATTTTTTGGCGATAGAAATTGTCTTCTGGTATCCTGGGTGACCAAAATATGGAGCTTGATGGATTTCATCCATAACAACTCTCCTCAACTCTGCTACATTTGGAATATAAATTCTACCTTTATAAGTAAGAAGTCCATATTCTTCCAATTTATATCCCTCATACCTCTTCTCAAGACTTTGCTACTGCAATTTGTCCTTTACTAGATCATACAATTCATCTCCAGCAGTACGATTAACAATCTGCTACCTCAAATCTGATTGGCAAATACTAAGAGATGCCACATGCATTTCTTGCACCTTCCTGTTGAGTGCATCAGCTACTTTATTCTCTTTTCCCTTTATGTGCTTTATTTCAAAATCAAACTCACATAAAAACTCCAGCCATCTCGCTTGCCTAGCATTCAGAGTAGGTTGATCAAATAGATACTTTAGACCACAATGGTTTGTCCTTAGTTCGAATCTTCTACCCATCAAGTAATGCCTCCACATATTGAGGGCATGTACTATGGCTGCAAGCTCTAGATCATGAGTGGCATAGTTCTTCTCATGCTCCTTCATCTTTCTTGACTCGTAACATATCACTTGGTTGTCTTGCATAAGGACTCCTCCAAGCCCTTGTCCGCATGCATCGATACACACCACAAAATCTTTCTCTGGATCTGCAACTTTCAATACTGGTGCACTAGTGAGAAGATTTTTCAACTGCTGGAAGATTTCTTCACACCTCGATGTCCATTCAAACTTTATCCCCTTCTTTTGAAAAGAAGTGATCACGTGTGCAACCTAGGAGAATCCTTCAATGAATCTCCTGTAGTATCATGCAAGTCCCATAAAAGATCTTACATCTATCACATTTCTTGGAGTAGGCCAATTTATAATGGCTTCAATCTTTTTAGGGTCCACAGATATACCCTCTTCTGAGAAAATGTGACCCAAATACTGAATTCTATTTCTATAGAAGTCACACCTGCTCAGCTTCGCATACAACTGATGTTCCTTGAGCAATTGCAATGTCAATCTCAAATGCTCTTCATGCTCTTCCTCATTCTTAGAATAAATAAGAATGTCATCAAGGAAAACAAGAACAAACTTGTCCAAATACCTGCTAAAGACACTATTCATAAGGCACATAAATGTAGCGGGTGCATTTGTGAGGCCAAATGGTACAACTACAAACTCATAATGTCCATACCTTGTTTTGAAGGCCGTCTTATGAATGTCTTCATCCTTGATTCTCACCTGATTGTAACCAGACCTCAAGTCAATCTTGGAAAATACCTTTGCTCCTCTCATTTGATGAAAGAGGTCATCAATCCTAGGCAAAGGATATTTATTCTTTATGGTAACCTTGTTCAGCTATCTATAATCAATACACAACTTGAGTGTACCATATTTCTTCTTTACAAACAGAACTGGTGCTCCCCAAGGAGACACACTCGGCCTAATATACTTCTTTTCCAACAACTCTTGTAGTTGCATCTTCAGTTCTAGCATCTCTGGTGTACTCATCCTGTAGGGTGTCTTGGACATTGGTGATGCTCCTAGCACAAGTTCAATTGTGAAATCAATGTCCCTCTTTGGAGGAATCCCTGGAATCTCATCAGGAAACACATCCTTGAATTCCTATAACACTTGATAGTCCTCCAGCCTAGGAGTTTCATTCTCTGTCGTCTCCAAAATATGAGCTGCATACAACTGGAAACCTTTCCTACAGAACTTATTCAACTGCATTGATGAAACCTGCCTTACTGAAATCACCTTTGGAATACCTTTTACCACTATTGGGTTCCCTTCTTCATCCATGCATTCGAAAGTCTTATTATAACAGTCAAACTTCACCTTATGAGATTCTAACCAATCCATTCCAATGAGAACATCATAGGAACCCAGTGGTAGAACATTCATATCTACACAAGTGACCAATCCATTCATGACCAATGGACATTTCTCTATCACTTCACTAACCTTTCTCTTGGTTTCAGTGGCTAGCTTAACTAACCAAGATTTTCTATGATTTACTTTCTTAAAAGAACAAATCTCCACTACTCTAGGGGTAATGTAACTGTGAGTAGAACCAGGGTCAATCAAAATAGAAACAGATTGCTCAACAATCTTACCTGCAACTTCAACCACAGTTGACTGGTGATCTTCCTAGTGGTCCTCTAGGGCTGCATAAATCCTAGGGACTACCCTTGCTACTTGACCCACTGTTTCTGCTTCTTGAAGGTTGTAAGATGGCCTTGCACTCTCATACTCGAGTGGACAACTTCTGTGCATGTGGGGTCCTCCACATTTCCAACATTGGAGTGGTCCTCTATTTTGTTGTGGATCTTTAGGATTTTCTCCTATCACTCCAACTGGCTTACTCACAGCTTGGGATGGTTGCTTCTACTGATTCCTGAAGTTAGAATGTTTGAAGCCTTTCCTTCTTTGGTCAAACTTCTCATTCTTCTTGTCCTTCCATGCCTTATGGTAATCAAGTTTACCTTTGCTTTGCTCATAGCAATACTTATCCTTCCTTATTGCTTCTTCAAGAGTTCTAGGTTCATAAAACTCAATTCTGTCTTTGTAAGACTGAGGTAATCTACTCAGAAAATGCTAGACCTTCAATTTTTCATTTTTGATGTACCTGACATACCTCAACAATTCCAAGAACTTATTTGCATACTCTTCCATGGTCTGCTGTCCCAATCTCAGCTCATGAAACTCCTTAATCTTGTCATCATAATAACTGTTAGAGAGGTATTTCTACTTGAAATACTTCTTGAACTGTTTCCACTTAAGTCTCCTTTCACTGTTCCTCTTTACTTGCTTGAAGTGTTCCCACCAAATGGATGCTCTTCCATTTAGATTGAAAATGGAAACTCTTGCCTTCATGTTTCCTGAATAATCTTGAACTTGGAAGTACTTCTTTATCCCAAGAAGCCAAGCTTCAGCCTCTTGTCCAGTCTTTACCTCACCGTCAAATGTAGGAGGTTTAGCCTTCTTAAATTGATCCCGAGAGCGATCCCTATGGTGCCTCTTTCTTTTTCCCTTACAAGAAGAAGAGCTTGAATCCTTGCTGGATTCTTCGGAGTCAGATGACCTACCTGAAGTCCTTCTTCTTCTCCTGGTACTGATCTTACTACCTTCTAGTTTTACTATACCCTATCCAGAGTCTATCTTCCTTTGTAATTCTGTCAAACTCTGCAACATAGCAGCATTCAACTGATGCTGCTCTTCCTGGGCTTTAATCAAGCTTCTCATGGTGGCTGCAATATATGGTGGTGTCTCTTGGAATCTCCTCCCATTAGACTCTATGTCATCATTTCCATTACGGACATGTTCTCCCATGGAATCTCACACACGCTCGTAGGAATCCTGAGGATCATATCCGTCATGGGTTTTCATAACTGAACCACAATTTACCTTACCAAACCACACTACCTGGAATACTTCCCTTGAAGGTGACTGTGATTCTCCAAACGTGTTAGTAACACAACTGTTAGATGCATAACATTTACAAATGAGAATTACTTACTTTCTCTTGGAACAATCATAAAATGACAACTTTTCCTGAAACATGGAATTTTTCTTCCTCAAAGAACGACCATCTCAGGGGGATGATGGGGGTCAAGGGGCCTTTCCCCCTTGTGGCTCATAATATCGATGCCATTTTCTCCTTTTCAGCCCTGAAAATCCACTGAAAAACTGCTGAAAATCCCACTAGAAAACTTTAAAATTTTCTTTTGTCAAATCGGGTCTCTTCCCAACCAATCTTCCGATGTATCGGCTCCTTAGTTGACTACACTTCCGACACCTCGCCAGTCTGATCTTCATATTTCTTCCGACGCTCATCAGCTGTCCAATCCACTAAATTTATTCGATGTATTGGCGGTTTGATCCTCTAAATTTCTCCGACATATCGGCGGTCTGATCCTCTAAATTTCTCCAACGTATTGGCGGTCCGATCCTCTAAATTTTTTCGACGCTTCCTACGCTTCAGAAAAATTTCTTCCTTTGTCTGCCACTGCATCAGCTACTTGATCAGCTAAATTTCTCCGACGTTTCGATGTCCTTCAGGAGATCTCGGTCGACACCTCGGCTCTGCTTCAGCGATCAACTTTTGATGATTTCCATACTTAGAAAAATTTTTGACAAAAAATATCTTTTCGGCTCCCCTTCGTGTTTCCTCCTCCGCGTCGTCGAAAGTCCTTCACCCTTTCCCTGCTGATGTATTAGCAACTTCATCATCTACCTTTCACTACCGTTGTGATGCCTTCATTCTTTTCCAGCCGAAGGTTTCGGCGCTCTTTACACTTCCTCCTTCGGCGGCATCAGGGGTCCTTCCTTCTAAATGGATCGACGTTTCGGAAGTCTTCAGCTGATCTGAGCCGACGTTTCAGCGATCTTCAGCTGATGGCTTCTGACGCTTCCAACACTTAGAAAAAATTTTCAAAAAATTTTCCCTCCGTGGTTTCTTCATCTGATGTGTCTCGGCTTAGCCCAGCCGAGACTGCCAACTTCTCTCCATTGAAGCCCTTGGCTCCTTCCTGCCAAGACCACCGACAAAACTCCAACTTGACAAATTTTGAGAATTTTCATTTCGCGGTTCTCGTCAGGTAGAATTCCGTCTAGGATATCCGCTGTATCGGAGGAGCTTCTGGCTAAGTCCTCCAACGTATCGGGTGGTCTTCAGCCTAAGCCTTTCGACGTTCCCAACACTTAGGAAATTTTTGTTGAAATTTCCTGTCATTTCTCTAATTTCTTTTGGTTTCTGCTGGGTAGAAAGAAACATGCCTCTGCTAGATAATTCTTCATGGCCCATAGAGGCCCATGCTGCAACATGAGCTTTGATACCACACTGTAACGTCCCTCACCCTTGAACTAGCGAAGAGGACGCTACCAGACCATTATCTATCCGGGCAACTAGCCCCATGAACATGTGAATACATAAAACTAAAATAAAATGCTTGGAAGTAAAAACATGCATATATGCATAATTGTTTAACACACAGCAGACGCAAAACCATACATTCAAGCATTCAACATGCTCATCATAATTCATTAGACCTCAAATATAATTGCGAATATAATTACAGAGATGAAATAGACAAGAATATTTATCTTGTTTGGAATTTGTCCCGCAACCAACTACATCACTACAACGTTCCACCCAACCATAGGCCAGTGTGCTCCTTAATCTCTCAACGACACTACCACCCCCAAGCTGGGCATGATTCCCCAAGGAATAAGGAACAAGCAAGCTTACACATAGCCAAGGATACGCAAATCAGCCAAGCCAAAACAGTTGGTTTATTAGGCCATCAATGAGCTGGGAAAAGCTGAATGCTAAGCGGGTGAGCTCATTGAATAGCTAAGGACACCTACACCAGAACTAACCTGACTTCTAGGACACCCACACACACCCAACATAAGGAAATCAGTCCCTTCTCTCCTACACAGTCCCTCAGGCCTTGACCTCCCTTCCAGTGCTATTCAGGGGTTGTAGAGAAGAAATCCAACCATCTAGCTCTATCTGTGTGGCTCCCAAACACACTAGGTTTATCAAGCATACTCCAACCTTCATTCCCACTCCAGCACAGTTCGAAGACCAACCACTACATACACGCAGAAAAACCAAGCCATTCATAGCTTTGACTGGGGAAATCGATCCCTGAGCTGTTCTTGGCCCTATCATGGCCAAAACGACTCAATAATAACCCACAGCAGCTCAAAAACGTAAATGAGGCCACAGCAAATGAAAAACGTGGGGAAAATAATAGCCCAATCTCAACATTGAAGCAACGGGAAGACACACAACCCAAAAATGGAAGAGAAATCAGACTCTCAGCATGGACAGGAGGAAAAACATATACACAGGCCACAAATTGGTTAGAAAAACATACACCCACCGCAGAAATCGTGAACGGCTCCTTCATAGGAAAAATCATGGGTGACAGTAAACGGTTTCTCTAGCTCTCTACGTGAGGAAAACGATGAAGAATCATGTGTGTGAGGATGAGAAATTCCAGCCTATGCATGAGGATAGGAAAGAATGGAGTAATGGGTAGTGGTTTCCCTGCCCACATGAGGATGGAGAGTCTACTATTGGAGTGGGCATGTGGGAAAGGACTGACAGTCCTGCCACCCACCACTTCCCAACAATAACTACCCAACTACATCAAGGTTTTTAATGTGGTAGTTGACACTTGGCTATTCCCCACTGGTTCAAGGTTTAATAATTCCCCCCCTTATCCTTAGGAAAATCATTCCCTTTTATCATGGTTGCATTGACACAGTTGGTTGGGGTTCATTTTAATTAAAATGCATATTCACATGATGCCAAAACTATAATGTGCCGTATATCACGATATACCATCGGCAACGATTTCAATCGCTGAAACATGACACAACCAAATCGATGGTGGGGATTTTCCTTTAGCTACACACCACGATTAATTACATTATATACATCATATACATTTTAAGCAAATGGGGTCAAAACCGGGGTGTTAGAGGCAAACATGGAAGTTAAAGGTCTTATCACATGGTGGTGACAAGATTTGGGTATAACAAGTACAATAAGAGTCTAAAGGTCTCCGAAGTTGAACCCTTGCTTCAACATTAGTCACAGGCTTTATAGCCTTTATAAAATTTATTTCAAATCCTAAAAAATTGGATCGAATTGACTAAAAATAAATAAACATAATTGTTTTGCAAAAATTAGGTCAAAAACCCTAACTTAAGTGCTAATATACCTAACTCCAACACTTTCTCACTCCTTCAACTCTTTAATAACTGCAGTGATCACTGAAGTAGAACTAGGACCTGCTATCTGGGAGACAAGTCACAGTTTTCCAAAGTAGGTAGGGTTTGTGACCCACTTCACCTCACTGGCACCTTCAAAATTGGAACAGACCCAAGCTACTGGTGCCTTTAATTAATTTTCAACTTCATAACTCATCCATGAGGTGTTTGGGTCAACCAAATTCGGTTCTATATGGAACTATGCCTTTCTGCATTGTTATGCGCTTTTGGTGGCTAAGAAAGCAAAATTTTGGGTCTATAAGTTGTTGAAAGCTCTGTTTTCGGTGGTTAATGAACAGCTGCAGTGTTCACCTAAGCAACCAAAAGCGATGTTTCTTCAAAATTTAATCAAACTTTTAATCACCCTTTTACAGCTTCAATTCTGACCTTCTGGTATTTCTACAACCTGCATAGGGTTTGGAATAGCAGCAGCATCACGGGCTGCCTCCGGACCCTGAAGGCTTATTGCTGCCTCTGTTAGGGTTTCCAGCACAAGGTGTTCTTGAGATTTAGGGTTTGAATTATTCGTCTGCAATCTTGACAACCTGATCTTCCTGTAAAGCCTGGCATTGTCCTTCATTAATCTCAAATTTCTTTTTTGCAACAAGATATACATCCCTCTCATTTCTAGAAGAGAGTCATGCAATTGAGTAACTCTTTTGGTTAATCTTGCATTGGTTCTTCTGATTTGTATCTGTAGGAACTCTAGTTCATATACTTTCCTTAATAGCTGGTTGATTTTCTGGGACCTAGGTTTACTGGAGGAAGCCTTTGCCACTGGTTCACCTTGGTCCTCCTTTAATGTGGGTGATGGAAACTCCTCTTGCCCTACTTGAAATTGATCTGCTAGGTTAGTTTCCTATTCCTCCTCATCTTCAGAGTCTGAGTAAGGTAGGTTGAGTATATTTCTGTTTGGTGCTGAAAATTCCTCTACCTTTCCACTGAAATCCATATTTCTCTTGGCTTTGTTGGTCTTAGGAGTTGGAGAGGCCTGATCCACTGCCACCGGAGAGATGGCCCTCGTCTTCCTCTTACCACTCCTGGGATTGGTGTACTTCTTTGAAGGAGACTTCCCTTTGTCTTCTGGCTGTGATCCTGTCTCAAACTCATTCCAAAATAGGAAGTATGTCCATGCTATGTTTCTTCTTTGGAGCAGTTCTAGGACAATGAGATTTATCAGGCCATGATGGGATAGCTTGCCTGCAATCTTGGTGGGCTGGGATTTAACCTGATGGGCCATGTTGGTCAGGCTCTTGTGTAGGTATAAAGGTAGGTTCATTGGTCTCCTGCCAGTGAAATGGTTCATTAACTTAAATTGGTATATCATCACCCTGTTATTCCTACCCTCACAAGTTATACTTACCAGGATTTCTTTCGACAACTATTACCACTTCTCCTCAATCTAGGTAGAAGGGATGCTTTTCTTCCATACAACATTCTTGTGCTCAGGCTTCAAGTAAGACCTGAATTACACATCCTTTGTGATGGTAGTCTTGAACCATTTCTCCCCAGTCCTTGGGAGCTCTATTAATTTTATTATTAGAGCCTCATCAACCTGGAACTCTTCTCTGCCTATCCATGCCTTCGAGCCATCAAAGGAGAGAGAAAAGGCTTCTGCCACTTGCTGGTGGGATCCCTGAATTTTCTCGCATAACCTGTAGCATCCCGAGTTTTTGAATAGTTGGCATACCTATAGGTGTGACTCGGATATCCAATGTCACCCAATTCCTGTCAGAGGGCAGGTCCTCCTCCTTTCTTCATTTCTGGACAGCTCTTCTTGCAACTGCAAACTTCATGAAGCTAATTAAGAATATCATGCAGACCAAAATATTCATCGAAATTGACATTTTGTACAGATTGGCTCTCTTCTTGGACCTCATTTCTTTCTTCCATTGGTTCTTCTACTTCTGCAAAATACCCAAAGTGATCATTTCCAAACATACCTTTTTAATGGTGGTTGAGTCTCTTTTGACATCTTCTCCACAAGTGACTCACAAATTTTTCTTTTCTTAAAACCAACTTCCTGCATTTCATCTAGAAGAACTTTCATAGCATTAATTCTTTGCTTGATATAATTGCACTGTAGTGGATCATTATCTATGGATATACAATTTCTTCATTTTTGTAAGGAGCATGTTATTGTTGTAACTAATCACCACATGCATAAAAAAATAAATTTAAATATCATAAGGAAACATAAATTTAAAAAATGATATAGTATAGATATAGAATAATGACACTAGTTTCATATGTAATATTAGAAATATTACCTGATCCTGAGAACAAATATAAAATACGATCTCCTTCTTTTGAAAATGTATCTACAAGATAATTAATTAATGCTTGTGGATTTTGGTATATATTTACAATCTTTCCTTTCAAATCTATTTCTTTATATGTCAACTTTTTAACCACAACATTATAAGTCAATATTTGACTATATTTTCCTTCACTCCTTTCATTGATTAAAGGAAATTCATAGGTCTCATATTTTGTCCAACATGCAATATGTATGCTTTTAGTATCACTGGTCGAGCTACGAATATTAGGTTTATGCATGTAACATAATTAAATAATAATCTAATTCACTTATAGAAAAAAACAAATTTCATTTCCAATTTCAAATGATTAATAACACACTACAATTATCTTACCAATACAGTTGCTTCTTTGAATTTTCTTTATCCTTGAAAGTTGTTAGCATTGGTCCTCCTTGTACATCTGAATGGAAAACAAGAAATTTCCAGAGAGGTGATGTTGTGATATCGATAAATCTTGAAACCACTTTATTGAATAATTGGTAAGTATAAGGCCCACATTCATAAGTAATGTTTTTGATATTGTAGCCATGAGGGATGTCTGCAATTACTAGGGAGTACTCCTTCTTAGGAACAATATTTGCAATGTTTGCACAAACACCAAAAATCACTTTATATTGCACAATGTCTAGCCCATTCCAAATGTGATTATCAAGGGTATCATCAAGTTCGATGTTTGCAAGGTGTTTCCTTCTTTGTCGTTCTATTTTGGCTCTTTGAATATGAATTTTGAAATACTCTGGTACTGAGCTCTACTTTGGCATCTTTGAGAAAAAAATTATATGTAATAATAAAAATATATAAAAATGAATTCACTTGCAAATAAATTAAATAGAATATATCAGAAATTAGCATATCTTTTTGTATGCAACAAAAAAATTTCTCAAGTTCTCTATGGAGCTTGAGTCTGGATAGTTGCACCTGACATCATCCCAACTCTTCTCACCCAACATTTTAACCATGTCCTCTTGTATTTTCAGGTAAACCTTATGACTACACGATGTAAAAATAAATTGCGTTTACAATCATATCTAATGATATAAATTAATGCTTAATTAATAAAACATACTAAACTCAAAAAATAAACTTCAAAACATAAACCAATCCACAAACTTACTTTTAAAATTCATTGCACATTTCCTCCATGGATACGTCACCTGACTTTACATGTGAAAAATTTGTAGATATAAGTGTTTCATCCTTCACACCTTGAAATGATCTCTAAGGTGTTATAGTCATATCTTCTGGAAAATTCTTGACGTCAAGGCCTCCTTGACCGCTACTCCATGTAGATTCTTTAATTTTATTTACCTTTTGAATTTTTATGCCAATATTATCCCACATGTTAAATATCTATTCTTCAATCAAATCCCATATTGGCCCCATTCTAAATGCCAATTGAGAACAGTTATGTACAACTCTGAATGCATCACTTCGTTTCAAACCTTTTTTTTCACATCATCCTTTTTAATCGGGTAACTTATTTTCATACAACATTGCTTCCGGAAATATGCATCAACTTTTGATCTATACCCACCACATATTTCCTCAAATTCATTGTGGATAAATATGATCCTATGAATGACTGTCATGGACATCCTATATTCATTATTTGTGTTATGATCCCATGCTAATAGTTTTTATTCCATGTTTGTTAAACCAACATAAATTATGCATTTAACTGTCTGAAAAATGGGGTTTTGGGGAAACTGTTGCAATAATTCTCTTATTGGCCTCTGCATAATGATTTCTCCCAAAACATAGTATTTGTAATCAAAACACCTTGATTCATCAAATGCATCTCTAACAGGAACATCTTTCAATTAAGCAAGAACTAGGTAGTCAACCACATGTTCTTAAGGGTTGAGCCTCAGTAATGATTTCAAGTTATGAACATGCAAGAGATATGGTTTCCTAATATGATACTTTTATTGACCTTCTGTTAGCTCTCTAGAAAAATCCTCCAGGTTGCATCTCGAGGATGCCTGGTAACTTTGGTATTTTTTAAAATGGTTTACTAAATGAATCAAGTCAGATGACCAATAAGACCTCACTCACTCAAGACATGCATAATACTCAATCAAATAGATAAGGCTTCTAACTATCAATGTTCAGAGGGTTTATAATAAGGTGAATAAATGAAGAACTCACTATGCTGGCAGATTCATACATAAAGAAATCACACATGAATGGCTAGTAATAACAAGGAAAGATACTTGCAATTCAACTCATCAACACAGAGATAGGATGACAACTATCAGGTATTAGACAAAAAGAATAAACTTCAATCAAACATCCAAGCACAAGTACATAATAGAAAAGAGATGAAACCTGAAAATGTAATGGAAAAAGAGCTTATATTAAATGATGAATAACATGAGAAGCTTGAATACAATAAGATTCTAAAGGTCTTCGAAGTCGAACCCTTGCTTCAACATTAGTCACGGGCCTTATAGCCTTTACAAAAATTATTTTAGATCCTAAAAAGTTGGATTGAATTTACTAAAAATAGATAAACATAACTGTTTTGCAAAAATTAGGTCAAAAAACCTAACTTAAGTGCTAATATACCTAACTCCAACACTTTCTCACTCCTTCAACTCTTTAATAAACTGCAGTGATCACTGAAGTAGAACTAGGACCTGCTATCTGGCAGACAAGTCACAGTTTGTCAAAGTAAGTAGGGTTTGTGACACACTTCACCTCGCTGGCACCTTCAAAACTAGAACAGACCTAAGCTACTGGTGCCTTTAATTAATTTTCAACTTCATAACTCATCCATGAAGTGTTTGGATCAACCAAAGTTGGTTCTGTGTGGAACTATGCCTTTCTTCACTATTATGCGCTTTCAATGGCTGAGAAAGCAAAATTCTGGGTCTATAAGCTACCGAAAGCTCTGTTTTTGGTGGCTAATGAACAACTGTGGTGTTCTCCTAAGCCACTGAAAGCTCTGTTTCTTTAAAATTTAATCAGACTTTTAATCACCCTTTTACAACTTCAATTCTGACCTTCTGGTATTTCTGCAACTTGCATAGGGTTTGGAATAATAGCAACATCATGGGCTACCTTCAGATCCTGAAGGCTTATTGCATCCTCTACTAGGGTTTCCAACGCAAGGTGTGCTTGAGATTTATGGTTTGAATTATTCATCTGCAACCTTGACAGTCTGATCTTCCTATAGATCCTAGCATTGTCCTTCATTAATATCAGATTTATTTTTTACAGCAAGATATACATCCCTCTCATTTCTAGAAGAGAGTCATGCAATTCAGTATTTCTTTTGGTTAATCTTGAATTGGTTCTTTTGATTTTTCTCTCTAGGACCTGTAGTTCATATACTTACCTTAATAACTGGTTGATTCTCTGGGACCTAGGTTTACTGGAGGAAGCCTTTGCCACTAGTTCACCCTGGTCCTCCTTTGGTGTGGGTGATGGAAACTCCTCTTGCCCTACTTGACACTGATATGCTAGGTTAGTTTCCTATTCCTAGTCATCTTCAGAGTCTGAGTAAGGTAGGTTGAGTATATTTATGTATGGTGCTAAAAGTTCCTTTGCCTTTCCACTGAACTCCATATTTCTCTTGGCTTTGTTGGTCTTTGGAGTTGGAGAGGCCTGATCCATTTCCACTGGAGAGATGGCCCTCCTCTTCCTCTTACCACTCCTAGGAGTGGTGGGCTTATTTGAAGGAGAATTCCCTTTTTCTTATGGATGCAATCATGTCTCAAACTCATTCTGAAATAGGAAGTATGTCCATGCTATGTTTCTTCTTTGCAGCAGTTCTAGGAAGATGAGCTTTATCAAGCCATGATGGGATAGCCTTCCTGCAATCTTGGTGGGTTGGGCTTTAACCTGATGGGCCATCTTGGTCAGGCTCTTGTGTAGGTAGAAAGGTAGGTTCAGTGGGCTCCTTCCAGTGAAATGGTTCATTAACTTAAAGTGGTATATCATCACCCTATTATACCTGCCCTCACAAGTTATATAGACCAGGTTGATTTCAACAACTACTGCCACTTCTCCTCAAGCTAGGTTGAAGGGTTGCTTTTTTTCCATACAACATTCTTGTGCTCAGACTTCAAGTAATACCTGAATTACACATTCTTCATGATGGTGGTTTGGAACCATCTCTCCCCTATCCTTGGGAGCTCTGTTACTTCTGCTATTAGAGCCTCATCAACCTGGAACTCTTCTCTGCCTATCAATGCCTTTGAGCCATCAAAGGAGAGAGCAAAGGCTTCTACCACTTGCTGGTGGGATCCCTGAATTTTCTCGCAGAACCTGTAGTAGCCTGATTTTTTGAAGAGTTGGCATACCTTTGGATGTGACTCGAGATATCCAATGTCACCCAATTCCTATCTGAGGGTAGGTCCTCCTCCTTTCTTCATTTCTGGATTTCTCTTCTTGTACCTACAAAATCAAAATTCAAACCCTATGGAAGGAGATTACCGTGCTGGATTCAGGGAGGGCTTGGATCAGTGAAAATACATTTAGGAAAATGTGGAATGGACTAAGGAGAGGGTACTGGTTTTGAGGGGCTGATCGATGATGGGTACTTGAGTAGGGTGACAGTAAATTCTGATGAGACTTGTGAGATGGCCAGTGCAGTAATCATTTTAACCAGAACTCAATGCTTTGTGGTGGTTCAATTGTAGTCACAGGACAGGTGGGGGGTAGCGAGGGTTTGGGTCTTTTATCAGTCCCTTCAGTTTCATAACGACCTCTTCTTTACCAAGTCATGATTTTTTGCAATCCTAGTTTTTCGATGGTTAAGTGCTTGATAGTGGTGCTCCTCATGCTGATGGTGGTTGATTTTGACGGATGTGCTAACCATTTTCCTCTTTTGGAGCTTTCGGTGGTTAAGGTAGTCCTAGATCAAATTTTTAAGATGCTGAAAGCTGGGATTTTCAATGGCTAATGAACATTGAGGTGTTCGCCTAAGCCACTGGAAGCTGATCTTCAAAAAAATTTATTAGAAAACGGAGTCAATGATATTTCGATGTTTAAGGTAGTCCTAGATCCAGTTTTTAAGCTGCTGAAAGCTGGGATTTTCGGTGGCTAATGAAGGTTGAGGTGTTCGCCTAAGCCATCGAAAGATAAACTTTGATTTTTATGAAAAAATAGAGTACAAGGCATTCCAACTTTATTAAGCACACAAAAATATTTCCTAATGTGCCTTGAAATCTTCATCACTATGCAAAAATTAATTTCATGAGTTTGACCTATTGAAGACTAATTTATTTAGTAGATAACATATGGCTCCTACTCAGGGATGGGAAACTTCCTGTGAGGTACCAAGAACCCAGACCAGATGCCTTTCCTGAAAAATAAGAATTAAACCTATCTTCTACTGTTCCATTGGGCATGGAGTTTATTTTGCAAAAAACAAAAACAACAAAAAATAATATTTTACAATAATAAGGCTTTAAATCCTTAGATGAAATAGAGTTTCAGAAATTGCCCATTGACTAGGCCATCAAACACCTCCTTGCCTTCCATATTTTGCAGTTTGAAAGTGTTGTTTTGTTGCACTTGAGCTATCACAAAAGGGCCTATCCACAGAGAATCAAATTTACCATGCTTTCCCTTGTCCTTCCTGAAAGCATCCCATTTCAAAACCCAATCTCCAACCTGAAAATTGTCGACCTTTTCCTTCTTGTCAAAAATACTTTTAATCTTCTTTTGATGAGCTTCTGACTTCTCAACGAACTACTCCCTGACTTGCTGCAGCTCAACCAAATCCTCCTTACCATGTCATTTGGTTCATCTTGTTCCTCTTGAAAGAACTTTTCTACTGGTAGAATGAGCTGAATGGGAAAAATGGACTCAGTACCATAAAGCAACTTGAAAGGAGAAGTCCCTATGGATTTTTTGTTGGTCACTCTGTCATCCCATAGAGCAAACTTTAGCTTAGAATCCCAGCTCTTCTGATTATTCTCCAATAGTTTTTCGATGATTCTAACTAGGCTCTTATTGGATGACTCAGCAAGGACATTTCCTTGAGGGTAATAGGAAATAGAATGCACCAATTGAATGCCCATTGACTCACACATGTTAACCAATGCCCCATATTTAAAATATGGTGAGTTATAAGTCACTAGCCTTACTGGGTAGTGAAATCTGATAAAGATGTTCTCATATAAAAACTTCATGATGACATGGTGAGTGGCATTCCTTGTGGGGACTGCCTCTATACACTTGGTGAAATAATCAGTGGCTACTAGGATCCACTTGTGCTGACCACTTGATGAAGGATTGATATCACCTATGAAATCAAGACCTGACTGCTGGAAAGGGCCATTCACTATAATAGGCCTAAGGGGCAAAGATCTGAGCTGCTGCTTTCCTATGAATCTTTGGCATTTGTCATAGGATTTTACAAAGGTACAGATATCAGAGAAAAGAACAGGCCAATAGTACCCAGCCCTCAGAATCTTGTGGGTTGTAGTCTTCCAGTAATGATGCCCCCCACATGTGCTTGAAGGAAACTGATGTATGACCTGAACTGACTCTTCTTTATCTAAGCATCTTGGCAAAACACCAGAAGGATCTTTCCAATACAATAGATTATCAATTATACAAAATTTAACAGACTTAAGCTTAAGATCCCATGCTTGAGTCAGGATTATCTCAGGGGGAACTTCTAAAATTTGAAATAAATGAATAATACCTGAGTACCACTCACATGAATACAAGTTCTCAGCCACCTGTTGGTTGTCATGCTTCTCCTGAACTACCTCTGCTACTACCTTTGTTGCTATCTGTCTGCAGGTTTGCTGAACTTATACCAATGAGGTTCATTCCTAGCATATCACAATTTTCCTCAGCCATAATATTAGTTGGCCTTGTCCTTTCACCAGCTTGGTGGGATTTACCTCTATGTCAAATTCAATCAGCTTTTCAATCTGCTTGGATCTCTTTCCATCAATATCAGGTCAGGTCAAAACTTCCTTCACTGCAGCTGAAGCGACATAGGCCAGGACCTTTGTGTGTAGGATGTAGATTCTAAAGGCTTTCAGTGATTTGATGAGAGTATATGCTTGTTTCTGGATAGGATCATACTTCAATTCAACATCCCTCAATGTTTTGCTGAAAAATGCAATGGGGTGATCAAGGCCTTCATCATCTTTCTGTAACAGAAATTCTTCCACTGAGTCATAGGAAGCAAAGGAGAAAATGTAGAAGCCCTTGGTGTAGTATAGACTAATCAGAGTGGGAGCTTCAATGATAGCCTTCTTGATGGCTTCAAAATAGTTTCTTGCTTGCTCTGTCCATTTGATTTCAGCTGCCTTCCTCAAAATAGAGGTTATGTGTTTTACCAACTCAGAAAAATTTGGGATAAACCTCCTGACAAAATTTATCTTACCTAGGAACAACTAAATATCCTTTTTGACCTAGGTATGGACAACTTATGGATTTATTCAACTCGAACAGGATCAATCTTAACACCTTCTACTGAAACTATGTGACCTAGGAGTTTTCCCTCCCTGAGAGAAATTTGAGACTTCTATGGGTTTAGAGATATCCCAAACTTTCTGCATTTCAGAAACACCCTCCTTAAGTGCTGCAAATGTTCTTCATGGCTATTGGAGTAAATAGTGAGGTCATCAAGATATATGAGAACAAACTTGTCCTTTAATCCTGCAAAAGCTATGTCCATTGCCCTTTGGAAGGTGGCCCAATCATTCATCAGTCCAAAGGGCATCTTGGCATACATGAATGTTCCCCAGGGAGTGGTGAAGGAAATTTTTTCTTGATCATCAGGGTGCGCTGAAACTTGATTGTAGCCAGAGAAACCATCTAGGAATGACATGACACTAGCCCCTGAGAATTTTTGCAACAAATGATCCATCTTGGGAAAGGGATAGTTGTCTTTCTTCAAGAACTTGTTCAGGTTTCTGAAATTAATGCATAACCTAATCTCCCCATTTTTCTTCCTCACCACCACTAAGTTTGAAATCCATTTAGAATACTTGAGGGGGATTATGATTTTTGCATCAAGGAGATTTTGGATTTCCTTCTCAATCACTGGAAGTAGGAGGGGACTGATAGGTCTCAGCTTCTGTTTGAAAGGGATGGTGTCCTTATCCAAGGGAATCCTGTGTTGGATGATATTAGTGTCATAGGTATTTAGGTCACTGTAGTCATAAGCAAAAATATCAACAAACTCTTTCATAAGGCTGCAAAGTTCTGACTTCTAATCAACAGTCATCTCAGAGGACAAATTTATGAATTTTGGATGAATTTTTCTACCTAAGTTGTGCTCATGGACAACAGGGTCTTTCTCCCTTTTCACAGGTTTAAAGGGGACATCTTTATGATAAAAAATCTCTTCAAGGGGTACTATACCCCGAGGTATATAATTGCTAGGCAGCTGAACAATATTCTGTTTGCCTATTTTATCTTCTGATTTGGGCCTCTGGGATTCTTCCATATTTAGGTTTTCTTGATCAATATGCATATCAAAAAACTCATCTATGACCTGGAGAAATTTACTGAGTTCATCATCATTTTCAAAAACTTTCCAAAATTTCACATTATCAGGGAGGGATGGCCTGTATTTGACTTGGATCTCATAGCTCAGCTTAGGAGGCAAAGGGGTAATGAGCATACTTGCAGAGACAACAAGGGAATCAAGTAGATGGTTCATATCTCTAGGTATATAGGAGAGTTCAAAAAACATGAAAGAGTCCTTGAGTTTCCATACCTCATCTTTGTATGCCTTCAGCCTAACATTCTTTGCTTGAAAGGTATTGTTCACCTATTGTATGATGAGATCTGCATCTCCAAATATCTTTAGGCACATGATTCCCATTTCCTTGGTAGCCTTCACTCCCAACAGCAATGCCTTATACTCTGCTATGTTGTTAGTAGTCTTGAAATCAAGTTTGTAACACAAATGGATAGTCTCTTTTGATGGAGGGATCAAAACTATACCTGCACCTGTTGAGGCTTGAGTACTAGCCCCATCAAAAAACATGCTCTAGACAGAGGTGGTTGCTTCTTCAAGTTGCTGATAGGTGGGCTTTGTAAGCTGGATTGGTATTGGCTGGGAATCATCTATCTACAGAATACATGCCCCAAAGTCTGTGTCCACTACATAGATGGGATGGTTTACAGAATTCTTTTCATTACTGATGATGTAGGCAAGCTGATTTTCTCTGTAAAATATCTTGGTCTCCCCTCCAAACATTGGGATTGTAGCATATGTAAGATCCATTTGGAGGGTACCACCCAGCCTTTTACTCCATGAGAGAGACAAAATGAGGCCAAACTTAGGTGGGATGTCAGCCACTGCTATGTCCATCACTATGCTTTTTGAAGGCAGCTGGGAGAGGTTTATGACAAGTTCTTTGATGAGGCCCATGCATTTGACCTTCCTAGAGTCGAAAGAAAACAGATCATGGTAGAATTTTGTAATGTTGAGGCGAAGCTCATCCATCACTACTTTTGTCATTAGGTTATGAGATGCTCCTGAGTCAAGCAAACAGTTGTGAAGGATCTTGTCATGGATGTTCAAGGATATATAGAAGGGTGGACAAGACTCACCTAGCTCTTCAATCACAAGGCCTAGGGTTAATGTGGGCTTATCATCTTGCAAATCAACAAAGTTAGCATCTATGGGTGTCTTTGGTTGGATAGATTTCAGTATGGATGACTTAAAGGAATCATTCTTCATAAGTTCTATCAATAGAAAAGGGATTTTCAATTTCTAAATTTCTGACTCAATATTGAAAGAATAATACATCTTGTCAGAAGTTCTTACCTCTTGTGATGGAGCTTTGAGATGAATAGGATCAGGGGTTGATTGTTGTAATGGCCTTTGCTACTGTTTTGGAGGGGCAACCATAATTTTTGGTGGGACAACAATCTTCTTAGCAGGAGGAGCAGGATGCTTTGCAGGGACAAAACTCTTCTTTGGAGGAGCAACAATCCTGGACCTTAGATTGTAACCTCCTTGATCATCTGCCCGATACAAGGCTTCTTCAGTGATCTGCTCATTTATGAGGGCTTCCTCATAATCTTCTTGTGGCAATAAGGAGTAGTCAACTTCATCTTCCATGCAATTGATATTGTCTTTTGCATCTCCTTCTTCCTGAGCAAGCTTCTGTTCTTCATCTAGCACAACATTTTGGAAAGGAGCTTTGATTCTTTGATCCTCAACTTGATTCCTATCCCTTTGAAGGATATGAGCTGATGGGTTATTTCTTCTGTAAGGGACAAAATTAGGGTTTTTGGGAGCAAAATCATTTGTCCCTTTACCTCTCACAGGTATTTTCCCTCGGTCTTTCAGTCTAGACATCTCATATGTTAAACTATCCAACATCTTGGCAATTTTCTCTATTTTATTCTCTGATGAAGAAGCCCCTAAAGGGTCTGAGGATTGCTTCTTCCTCTCCACTTTTCCCTTAACCTTCTGAGACGCAATGATATTGGACTCAAATTTAAGAGCAACATCTTGAATGAGTGACAGAGAAGCAGATATTCTTTCTTTGAGAAGAAGAAAGAACTCAGAATCAAAGGCATTGGCATAAGTGATTTTGGTTGAAGTGTGAGTTGGCTTGATCTCAATAGGGATCTTGTTGAACATTTTATTAAATATTTTTGTGAAATTGGAAATAGACTCACCATTCTCTCTCCTAATATTGCTAAATTCAGTGATATAGTAAAGGTGGCCTCTTCTTTCTCCCCAATGCTTCAACATGCAGGAAACTCTTTGAACCATTTCCTAGCCTGACCATCTAGACTCTGCACAAAATTCCTAGTCCACACATCCTCTTGTTCAATGTTTATATTCTCAGCATAATTGTAGAATTCCTCTAAGTGTTCCTCAACTATAAAATCTCCCTCACCAGTAAACTTTAACATATATTTTAGATAATCTCCAATAGGCATGGTAGAGAGGGGGGTAGGCAAATTCAGAGGGGCATATTTGGCAACAAGGATCCTTTCCATCTTGGTCAGAGGGGAAGCCATATTGGATGTGGGTATGGAAAAGTATCAAGGAGATGTTTCTGGTGTGGATGGTAGCTGAGAACGTATTTGTGGTAGATCTACCTCAGTGGATTTTCCAGGTATGGGATCTTCACAAGCAACAATGCTCGAAGACTCCCCAACCCTAATTTTTATTTATTTATTTATAAATTTCTGAGAAGTAGATGCTTCAGTAGAAGAATATTGAAATGGGGGTCTATTTGATATAACAACAGAAATAACTCTAGAAATACCTGATGTAGCTCCCCTTGCAGCTCTGGAGGTCTGTCTTTGTGAAGCCCTTCCTCTTCTTATAATCTCTTTAGGATATGAAACAGGTGTCAGTGGTGGCCCTTGAGGGTTTTCTATGGTACTTGGTCCTCTTTAAGACACCTTATTCAAATGGAGTCTCCAAATAGATGATTACTACCAAAACAGTGTCCAGAAATTTTTTTATCATCAAAGTAGGATCTATGTCGTCCCCTAGGGAAGTTGAGCTTCAATCTCTTCTCCCCGGCAACGACACCAATTTGTTAGCTCTCCAGGAAACTCCTCTAGGTTTCAGCTCGAGGATTCCTGGTAACTTCAGTATTTTTTAAAATGGTTTACTAAATGGATCAAGTCATATGACCAATAAGACCTCACTCACTCAAGACATGCATAATACTCAATCAAATAGATAAGGCTTCTAACTATCAATGTTCAAAGGGTTTATAATAAGGTGAATAAATGAAGAACTCACTATGCTAGAAGATTCATACATAAAGCAATCACATATGAATGGCTAATCATAACATGGAAAGATACTTGCAATTCAACTCATCAACATAGAGATAAGATGACAACTATATGGTATTAGACAAAAAGAATAAACCTGAATCAAACATCCAAGCACAAGTACAGAACAAAAAAGAGATGGAACCTGAACATGTAATGGAAAAAGAGATTATATTAAATGATGAATAACATGAGAATCTTGAAAACAATAAGAGTCTAAAGGTCTCCAAAGTTGAACCCTTGCTTAAACATTAGTCACATGCTTAATAGCCTTTACAAAATTTATTTCAGATCCTGAAAAGTTGGATCGAATTTACTAAAAATAGATAAACATAACTATTTTGCAAAAATTAGGTCAAAAACCCTAACTTAAGTGCTAATATACCTAACTCCAACACTTTATCACTCCTTGAACTCTTTAATAACTCCAGTGATCACTGAAGTAGAACTAGGACCTACTATCTAGCAGACAAGTCACAGTTTGTCAAAGTAGGTAGGGTTGGTGACTCACTTCGCCTCGATGGCACCTTCAAAACTGGAATAAACCCAAGCTACTGGTTCCTTTAATTAATTTTCAACTTCAGAAATCATCCATGAGGGGTTTGGATCAACATCCCTCTCATTTCTAGAAGAGAGTCATGTAATTCAGTATTTCTTTTGGTTAATCTTGCATTGGTTCTTTTGATTTCTCTCTCTAGGACCTCTAGTTCATATACTTGCCTTAATAGCTGGTTGATTCGTTGGGACCTAGGTTTACTGGAGGAATCCTTTGCCACTGGTTCACCCTGGTCCTCCTTTGGTGTGGGTGATGGAAAGTTGTCTTTCCCTACTTGAAACTAATATGCTAGGTTAGTTTCATGTTTCGCTTCATCTTCAGAGTCTGAGTAAGGTAGGTTGAGTATATTTATGTATGGTGCTGAAACTTCCTCTACCTTTCCACTGAAATCCATATTTATCTTAGCTTTGTTGGTCTTAGAAGTTGTAGAGGCGTGATCCACTTCCACTGGAGAGATGGCCCTCCTCTTCCTCGTACCACTCCTGGAAGTGGTGGACTTATTTGAAGGAGACTTCCCTTTATCTTCTGGCTGCAATCCTGTCTCAAACTCATTCCAAAATAGGAAGTATGTCCATGCTATGTTTCTTCTTTGCAGCAGTTCTAGGACAATGAGCTTTATCAGGCCATGATGGGATAGCCTTCCTGCAATCTTGGTGGGCTCGGATTTAACCTGATGGACCATCTTGGTCAAGCTCTTATGTAGGTAGAAAGGAAAGTTCAGTGGGATCTTGCCAATGAAATGGTTCATTAAATTAAAGTGGTATATCATCACTCTGTTATACCTACCCTCACAAGTTATATAGACCAGGATTTCTTTCAACAAATGCTGCCACTTCTCCTCAAGCCAAGCTGAAGGGATGCTTTTCTTCCGTACAACATTTTTATGCTCAGGATTCAAGTAAGACCTGAATTCCACATCCTTCATGATGGTGGTTTCAAACCATTTCTCCCCAATCCTTGGGAGCTATGTTGCTTCTGCTATTAGAGTCTCATAAACCTAGAACTCTCCTCTACCTATAAATGCCTTCGAGCCATCAAAGGAGAGAGCAAAGGCTGCTGCCACTTGCTGGTGGGATCCCTAAATTTTCTTGTAGAACCTATAGCATCTTGATTTTTTGAAGAGTTGGCATACCTCTGGGTGTGACTCGAGATAGCCAATGTCACCCAATTCATATTTGAGGGTAGTTCCTCCTCCTTTCTTCATTTCTGGACTACTCTTCTTGTACCTGTAAAATGAAATTTGAAACCCTGGGGAAGTATATCACATGCTGGATTCAGGGAGGGCTTGGATCAGTTAGGACGCATGCAGGAAAATGTGGAATGGACTAAGGAGAGGTTGCTGATTTTGAAGGGCTGATTGGCGATTGGTACTTGAGCAGGGTGATAGTAAATTCTGATGAGACCTGTGATATGGCCAGTGTAGTAATCATTTTAACTGGAACTCAATGCTTTGTGGTGGTTCGATTGCAGTCATGGGACAGGTGGAGGGTAGCGAGGATTTGGGTCTTTTATCAGTCACTTGGGTTTCATAACGACCTCTTCTTTACCAACTCATGATTTTTTGCAGTCCCAGTCTTTTCGGTGGTTAAGTGCTTGATAGTGTCGTTCCTCATGCTAAAAATGGTTGATTTTGATGGATGGGCTAATCATTTTCCTCTTTTGGAGCTTTTGATGGTTAAGGTAGTCCTAGATCCAATTTTTAAGCTACCAAAAGATCAACGTTTCTATGGCTAATGAACGTTGAGGTGTTTTCCTAAGCCACCAGAAGCTGATCTTAAAAAAAAATTATTAGAAAACGAAGTCAATGAGCTTTCGATGGTCAAGGTGGTCCTGGATCCAATTTTTAAGCTACCGAAAGCTGGGATTTTCGATGGCTAATGAACGTTGAGGTGTTCGCCTAAGCCACCGAAAGCTAAACTTTGATTTTTACGAAAAAAATAGAGTACAAGGAATTCCAACTTTATTAAACACACAAAAAATATTTCCTAATGTGTGCTGAAATATTCATCACTGTTGGAGGAGAAAGTCGGTAAGCCAACTGGAACGATAGCCGACTTAGTTGATTAGCCGACTAAGTCGATCGGCTGACTAATTAGAGATTAGGTCAGCCACATAAGGTTGTGTCGATTGATAGAACTGACAGGTAGTTATTTGTAACTGTTTTGTAATTCATATATATTAGGCTGTTGAGCCAGATGAGAACTCGGTTCAGTTCTCTGTATTGTATGGACCCTTTCATTATAATATAATCTGTTACTCTACCTACTTGTTCTTGTCTCTTGTTTCTGTTATGTATGTATGCTTTTAATTTGTATTATTGGTAACCCTATGTGATCTGTGAGATTACAACATTGGTTCTGTTGCTGGTAGTACATGTCTAAGATGTATAAAAGCAGATGATATCAGAACAGGAGATTAACGACTGGTGGGAGCATAAAATAGAAAACTACTTGCAGAATTACGCACAAAGAAATAGATTAATGACTGCTCAATAAAAGGAAAGGTTCTTTACTAAAACCCATGAGAAGTTTGTAGAATCGGTACCCCAGCTCTTGAAAAAAATTCTGGATGAAAAAGCCGAAAGCAACTAAAGACCAACAGCTACTAGAAAAACTGATACGAGGGGGAAGGACGAACCTGTCGGAGTGGTTTGAAAAGATCACCAACGAATTCTGTGAGGAACAAGCTATAGAAGAAAAAACTTCGGTGGAAACCATTTAGAAGAAATTCTATATAGACCTTACCGAGCAATTCTTGTGTTCCTTACCGACCTTTTTGTTTAATTTCCTGATAGAGAAAGGAGTGGGTCATATCATTGAACCTCTTCCATCACTACGTGGACCACCATCAAACCCTAATTGGGTGGAAAAACAAAAGAAGTGGGAGAAATTCATTGCCGAAAGGGAGTGGGAATACTTCATAAGCAAGTAATCAGAACTATCTTGGCTTTCTAAAAGCATTGGGTAGGCTATGGGGGGGTAGCTGGTCATATGTTGGGGTAAATTGCAGAGGATTCTAGTTGACTAAAGAGGTACCATTCACCAACGATGAGAATTCATCCTAAAAAGGAAATCAAAAGGATAGTGTCACACAAAGGTACGGTGGACTTACAGAAAATAGAGAGGGAGAAGAGGCTGTAAAGAAGGGAAGAAAGAAGAGAAAGAGCTATAACACTGCAAAGAAGAATGAGTACTAGGGTGACAGACCAAGAAAGAAATCCGCTAGAGTCGGTTCATGACCGACAAGAAGAAGGCGTGGAAGAAGAAGCGTCCCCTATGGAAGAATATTTGTGGATAGAGCAGCGAGAAGCTCTCCAAATAGAAATTTCCTAGGAGGTAAGATCTCTATCTCCAATGAATCTGAGTACCAGGATACAAGCCATTATCGAAGAGGACCTTAGACTAAGAGCTGGTGAGTTTGGTATATGGAGCCAACTAGAAGACGGGAAAAATGATGATAATCATCTACTTATCTGTCGACCAGAAGAAGGAAATTGGGTCATGCTTCAAGCATTACCCTCCAACCGAAGTATCCACTTACTTTACCTGACACATGAAGGAGCACCCTCCCTGCCAAATACAACTTTGGAGAATACAGAAAATTTGGATCTACAGACAGATAATTGTAGTTGGTCATCGACAAGAGAAGTCGACCCCGACTGACTGCTTGTCGGAGAAGAAACGACAACTAAAATTACAAACAGAAATGAGAGTTTTGTTGACAATAGTTCTACATAAAGGAATAAACAAAACATCCCACTACCCCCACCACCACCCCCACTACCACCACCTCCTGAAGAAGACAGTGACAGTGACTCCGACATGGGTCACGGGTCAGCACACATCCCTCTATATGAGGGCGACGAGGATCCCAGACAACATTGGTTCATCTACGAATCAACATGGGAGGCAAACCAAGTCACAGATGAAGACAGACAGATGGAACAGTTCTCTTGTGCCTTAAGGAAAAGAGCATTAACATGGTATATGACCTTTTCTGAAAGAACCCCCAGAGAAACTAAAGCAGAAGTCAAAGTGCAATTTTTGTCGTTCTTTAAAACTCCAGATGCAAAACATCTGGTAGCTAAGAAATTGAAGACAACATCACAAAATTTAGGAGAAACTGTCCATGACTACGACAAACGCTGGAAATACCTTCTCATCCAATTGGATTATGTCATTGATGAGCAACTATTAATCCAGTGGTTTCTTGCAGGTCTGTCACAAAAAATTCGTCAGCACATGAGTACAAAGACATTCAAAACTTATGAAGATGCACTTACTAAATATCTACAAGAAGAAATGGATGAATATATTCCAGCATACCCCACGGATCATAGACTGGAGGAATAGCTTGAGATCATGCAGAAATCATTAAAAGAACTAAACCTTAAGAGTCAGGATATTTGGTGCACGAAATGCTCAATGACCGAGCATTCAAAAGACAACTGTCGATAGGATATCAGCCGACAGGATGTTCGATTTGTGCAAACAAAGTGTTTTTGCAACATTTTCCAAGACCATGGCGATCACACGACAAAATATTTCCCGTTTAACATGAAAAATGGCAAAGCATCTTGGTGTGCTATCTGCGAAACAAAGAATCACGCCATGGCCAACTGCCATCTAAACCTAAAAAAATGATAGAACTATAATGCAGTCTACCATACTAGCGTAGTCACATAGAACAATGAGCAACGAAGCAATGCCAAAAATGACCAAAATAATCAAAGGTACGAAGGTCATCGATACGAGCATTGGTTCGACAACCGACGTGGAGGATATGGAATTTGAGGTCAATTATTTGGGAATTGCGACAACCGACCACGTCAGCCCATCCAATGTTTCACATGTTACAAGGAAGGAAACCGATATGCAGACTGTCCATACAAGGACATAACTTACTTAAAATTCTGTACTAGTTTTTCGAGTAGGGGATCACTCATTAGAGGATTGCCCTACTATGCTTGAAAAAATAAATAAGAAGAAAAATGTTAATGTCTTGTTGTGTGTGCAAAAACATGATATAATTAATACAAAGAATCTACATATAGTAACCCGACAAGGGACAAAAATTGGGAATGATAACCCACAAATAAGCAAAATAAAAGAAAACAATGTTTATCCTGACCCAGTAAAAGAAAAACAAATATATAAAGATGCAACAAATGTATTTAAAGAATTTGACCGACAAGAAGAAGCTGATGACAATCGACTTAACACAGTAAAAGAGTTAATACACTTAGTACAAAAGATAAAACAGTATCTCAATTCATCGACTTGTTGTATAAAATAAAACACAACAACAACACTGAAAAACAAACAGAGTATCTGCAGTCTAAACCAAAAAGATAAAAGTGATGCCGACCCACTTGTCGACCTGGAAATTGAAGGATACCATGTCTGACAAGTTGTGCTCGACTTCGGATCACAGGTAAATATTATGACTTGAGACACTTAGGAACAATTGGGTAGACCTCGACTATATGAATCAATAATATACCTAAAATTAGCCGACCAAGGCCTAATTAAACCTATTGGAGTATGGAAAAATGTCGACACAACAATAAAAGGAATATCGACGAAAGCCAACTTTGAAATTATTGACCCTAAGGAAGGATCCAACTCCTTCCCAGCATTAGTAGGTCAACCTTGGGGAAGAAAAATGAAAGCATCGATAACCTTAGACAAAGAAAGAATAAAACTAAAACGAAATGGACAAAAGGTCATTGTACCTATTCATCCATCCCAAGGAGAACCTTTGACATAACCTATTGATGAAGAAGTTGACATCCGACAGCTATATAAGATACATAATAATGAATATTACACATAACCCTATCTCTACGGAGAACTTCACTTAGGTAATCAAGATTTAGTAGGATATAACTCAGACGTAGAATTATATGATTGGGAAGTTGAGAGCTATGAAACACAAGCAAGAGGTTGCTGGACTGTTCAAAAAGTGCAGAAAAAACCAGTCCGACAGTGCTTCTTGGTGTCCACCATACCAAAAATATTTGAAAAGAAAACTAGGGAATATCCTACCTTAAAACTAGTAAATATAAATAATACTCAAATACCAAGGTATAAAGAACGAGAATCACTAGTCATGCATATAGAACAAGTATCCAGAAACATTGGTGAACATGGACGACTACAAAGCTTAGTGGAAACTTTTACAGGCCAAGCTGCTAGAGGGTGGGATACCCATCAATTAAGACTGCAGACTTGGAAAACAGCTTCAACTTTCTTCATAGAAAGATTTGGAGGAAAAAAATTAACCAATCAATCCCAAATGCGTATGTTCATATAAGGACAAGATCCAGAAGACCACATAAGAACATGTGAAAAAGAATGGAAAAGACTTGGGTATAAAGATGAATGTACATGGCCACACCTATTTCCATCAACACTCTCTAACTTACCAAACAAATGGTGCATAATGGAAGAAGCGCGAGATGAAACATTCCTATGGCATGAACTCAAAGATAATTTTATCAGATATTTCAACTTTGTACCACAAAATGAGAATTTGGTTGAAACAACAAAACAAATCGAAGCATTTGTACAACCGACAGAAAACAAAACCCTAAAAGACAACCGACCGACAATAAACTGTAACAATATACAAACCGGGACAATACTACAGTCCACAAGACTACAAATGGAAAATGAAAACCTAGAAGGGAAAAGCTTTAGATGGAAACCAAACCACAACGAAACAACAAAACCACTTCACATAATACTCAAATTTGAGACAACCGACAAGGAGGATAATGACCGAATGACTGCAGCAGATTTCCCTGCCACATTTTCACAGTTTAAGGAAGGGATCCGACCAATCAATGAAGCCAAAGCACCGAAATGGCTAGATGCTAAAGTCAAAACTAGAGAATTCGACATCTCAAGTGATGACCGACCAAAAATGGAAAAAATTGGAGACTACTGGAGTGAAGAGAAAACAACGGAAATAGTGAACTTATTAAAAGAATTTCAGGATGTATTTTCCATAGATTATAAAGATATCAAAGGTTTAGTCCATGAAATGGGTGAAATGAAAATCGACATTAAACCTAATGTTCGATCTGTGAAGAAAAGACCATATAAGCTAGCTCATAAATACAAAGAGATAGTCTAGAAGGATATTGATAACATGCTTGCAGCAGGTATTATCTACCCTATTGACCAATCAGAATGGGCAAGCCCAATGGTTGTTCAACCAAAGAAACATGATCCAACCAAGCTAAGAATTTGTGTCGATTTCAGAGAGCTAAATAAAGTTACATTAACAGACCCATTTCCAACACCTTATGTAGATGAAATCTTAAATGAGGTCGCAGGCCATGAATGCTACTCGTTTATAGATGGATTCTTAGGTTATAACCAAGTACCAATAGCTAAAGAAGATCAGAAAAAGACAACATTTGTATGTGAATTTGGTTCATTTGCTTACAGGGTTATGCCTTTTGGACTAAAAAACGCACCTGCAGTATTTTCCAGAATTGTGGTCAAAACATTCCAAGAATATATTTACAAAACAATGGCAGTATACTTTGATGATTAGACAATATACTCTATGTTAAAAGATCACTGCAAATGGCTAAGGCTTATGTTGGAACTATGTCGACAGATCCAGTTATCTTTGAACATCAAGAAGTGTGTATTTCTTACCCCCATAGGGATATTATTAGGACACATTGTCTGTAAAGAAGGTATTAAGGTAGAATTTGCAAAAATAAAAATTATCCTCGACCTAAAACCACCAGTGAACCCAAAACAAGTCAGGGTATTACTCGGTCATACAGGATACTACAGAAAATTCATAAGATATTATTCAGACATGACTTACCCACTGGAAGAACTACTAAGAGAAGATAAAGAGTTCAACTGGACAGAGGAATGCAACATATCATTTGAAAAAATAAAAAGAAATCTAGTCGAGGCACCCATCTTAAGGTTTCCAAACTGGTCGACCAAATTCCATGTACACATAGATGCATCAGGCCTGGAAATAGGAGCAATCCTAACTCAGCAAGGAGATGATGGAATGGACTACCCTATAGTTTACAGTAGCAGAAAACTAAACAAATCTGAAAGAAACTATTCGACAACATAAAGAGAAGCATTAGGAATGGTCTTCGCACTACAAAAATATCAACACTACCTACTAGCTAATCCATTTATCTTCTACACTGACCACCAAGCACTAAAATACCTCATAAATAAGCCTCTAAACCATGGAAGAATTTGTCGATGGCTACTTCTATTCCAAGAATTTGAATTCAAAGTCATCGTCAAACCAGGTAAGTTAAATGTCGGTCCTGACCATTTATCCCGAATCGACACAGGAGAGGAACCGACAGGAGTCGAAGATGACTTACCGGATGCACATCTATTTCGAATAGAAGCAGTCCCAGTAGAATTGGAGGAAATAGCTCAGTTCTTAGAAAATGGGCAAGCACCAGAAGGCATGAATACGAAGAAGAAACAAATCTTAGCCATGAAAGCTGCACCATACAGCCTCATAAATGAATTCCTATATAAAATGGGCTTGGACGACATCCTCAGAAGGTGTGTACTGGAACATGAAAGAAATAATATTATGCATGAAGCACATTACGGACCTACCGGAGGACATTTCCAGGTAGACACAACTGCAAAGAAAATCCAACAATTAGGGTTGTGGTGGCCGACACTTCACAAAGGTTGCAAAAAGTTTGTAAGCCAATGTGACAGATGTCAACGACTGGGTCAACCCTTGACTAGTACAGAAATGCCCCTGATATCTGTAAACCCAAGTTTGAAATTTGAAATTTGGGCCATAGACTTTATAGGACCATTTCCCATACCAGCAAAAAGAACAGGTGCAAGGTACATAATAACTGCAGTTGAGTGTGTAACCAAATGGGCAGAGGCAGAACTAGTCGACACATGTTCCAGCGAGATAGCTGCTAAGTTTATCTATGAGAATATCATTACTAGATTTGGATGTCCAATAACTCTAATCAGTGATCAGGGAACACACTTTATTAATAAAACTATTAAAACACTAACAGATCAGTTCCAAATCGATCACCATCGGAGTACATCTTACCACCCTCTGTTGAATGGAGCAATTGAAGCATTTAACAAAACATTAACAAAAGGATTAATAAAAATATGTAGCACCGACAAATATGAATGGGATGAAAATATACTTGCAGTACTATGGGCATATAGAACAACATACAAGCACTGAACTGACCAAACACCGTTTCAACTAGTTTATGGACAAGAAGCAGTAGTTCCACTACACTTTCGACAACAAACACCTATTATCGCAGAGATTTTATATGTCGATGTTGAACAAGGAATAAAGGACCGACTACTGCAACTAAGTAAGCCTGAAGAAAACCGACTAATCATGTTACAACATCAGGAAATCCAGAAACAACAACAAAAATCATGGCACGATCGAAACATCAAAAACAAAAACCTATCGGTAGGAGACCTTGCCTTACTATACAATAGTTGGGTAATAGGAAAACCCAAAAAGCTACATACAGAATGGATGGGACCCTATGTTGTCGAAGAGATACATGCCAACGGATCAGTCCGACTAAGGACGTTACAAGGCATAGTATTTCCAAAAGTTGTTAATGGTGCCCAACTAAAACAGTACAGAAACTAAAAAAGTCCAAAAAAAAAACGACCATAACGGTTAAACAAAATCTATAAAAATCTGAAAATCCAAAAAGCAAAATAAGGATCGAAATACATAAAGAAGTATCACAGGGAATCACCACTACAACAACCAACATCACGCCCATCGACATAACACCATCGACCACTCACATGATAGACATCGACCAACAACCTCGGAAGTCCCATCACGCTTTCATGACTACGAGCGACAAAATCAAATCACCATTAATGTAAACTCAAGTGTTCATGCTGGACCATCACGTCCGCCATTAATACATCCATCGACAAAAACATCAAACACATCAACTATAAATACTGAACTACCAAAGGATCACTTACAACATTTCAAACAGAGAGAGCAACTTAGAAACCAGATGACCAAAATCCAAGAATACCGAAGTAAAGTCGACCATCATACCGACAAGATGGAACCAAAACAAACCAGAGTTGCAGCCAAGGCTAAAGAACTACAAACTGCGGAGACACCATTAATGAGGAGACTCAAAAACATCAAGAATGCTAAGGTTCAGGAGGGCTCATGGGCGAAACTATGGGCTGAGATTAAAGAGTTGGCCTATGTTGACAAAAATCCTACACAAGATGCAGAGAAAATAAATCACAGTACTATTGTGAATTACATAAACGCACCACTCATGGCCAGTTTTGGAGGCACAAAGGAAACAACGGTAAAATTTATCATAAGCCGGTACCACAATGGCAGATTTTACTTTGAAAGACCAGTCTAAATCTCCAAAGAAGTAATCTACAAATTGACTGGCTTATCAAACCAAGGTGATCTAGTACCAGTCAGAATAAAAGAAGGGTTGGTAGAGGAAATAACTAGATCAACATCAGGAAAGAATTCCAAAGGGCTAATGATTAGCCAAATATAAGCATGAATGCCACAAATTATGGCTAAAATCATAGCCACTAGGCTTACACCGATAGGTCAAGGAATCGACCTCAAACTGGATATGTTGGAGGCAGTAGATACCATTTCCGAAACAAGAAAAATATACAGACGGCCTGAGTATGTCGTCGACATGCTCAAAGGCATCTGTGAAAAACGCTAGGAGTCGGGAGGGATTATAAGGTTCCCATCCCTTATGATATGGATAGTCATGTACTCCTTATGCCCTGTCGGGGAAAAACAATTTCAAGAACCCACAAAATTCCATATGTGGAGATTCAAACCGTTTTCCCAAAATGGAACAATGAAGGAACTAGCAAAAGGAAAAATGTTGTTAGAAAACTAGTTCCAATAGCTGAAAGTCCAAACGACCAGATGGAGGGTGCCCCAGAATATCTGACGAAGTCTGCCCAAAACTGCCCACATCCAGTTAGAACTCGATCATACCGCAGTGTGGTACATGCAGGGTGCCAAGGCAAAGGAAAAGACTCTCAACTACTACCCGACAGTCGAAGAAATATTCCGGGAGTTAGCTCGACAGTCGAGTACAAAATTATCGATACCAATAAAGGAAAAAGAGATATACCTATCGATATAAGAGCTAGTAATATACCAAGAGAAAGAAGAATATTATGAGCTCAACTTATACATCAGCACATTTGTGTCGGAGGAGACACTGGCATAAGACACCGATCAACTACAAATTATAATCAAACCAACAACAACAAAAAGGGAAGAGACACAAATAGAACAGTAGGTAACCAATCCAGCTGAAGAAATCCACATCTCGACTCAAGACCAAGGGGGAGAGATAGATATTGAAAACCCTGAGTATGTTGTCACCAAAGAAAACATACGCAAATTGTCGAAGGAGATATCAGCCTAAAGAAAAAGAAAAAGAACTCAGGAACAGAAGTAGGGGAATGGTAAGTGTAAGCTTATCATTACAGATTCCTCAAAGTATGAAGAAGAACTAGCAGCTATGACTTGCGACATTATAGAAGATGCCACAACAAACAAAGTTTCGGTTGAAACCCAATTCCAGAGATTCGTTGAAGCAAGGGCACAACAAGGTCAGTCGAAGAAGGCAAAAAGCACAAACACCTTGACGGCCGAAAATGTTGTTGATCTTGTATCTACACCTCCACCCCCATATCCGACCAAAATCATACAAGAAGCACTACCAGCACCTCCTTCCATAAGCCCAATCAACATATGCAAGAATTCTATGCCGGAAACCTTGAAAGAGAGGTTCGACCAAGACAGAGACTTCCAGGCATATATTGAAAAACTGTTTAAGTTACTCACT
This sequence comes from Pseudotsuga menziesii, assembly GCA_001517045.1. Classification (NCBI taxonomy): domain Eukaryota; kingdom Viridiplantae; phylum Streptophyta; class Pinopsida; order Pinales; family Pinaceae; genus Pseudotsuga; species Pseudotsuga menziesii. The sequence goes on along the minus strand of LPNX010125090.1, from coordinate 271,417 downwards.
TTGGTACAAAATATCACCACCAAATTCCCTTTGTTCGAAGCTGGTGGATCTAGACTACCCGCTCCTGAACCTGACCAAATACCCCAGAGGCTGAGGACTGTGGCAATCATAAGTTTGACATTCCAAAGAAACCCTGACAACCAAGATGAATTTGTCACAAGTTGGACTACATCCCTCATTCCAAACGACCCTGAACCTAACCCAGTAGCCAATGAACCGACAGGAGATGAGGAAGGAGAGAACATGGATGAAATAAATCGAGAAATCGACGAACTATTTTTTGACCTTTAGGAAGATTCACCCCCATGGATCCACGACCCGTCACCTGACCATATCTCCACCAACCCAATCAAACCCGACCATTCACCAATGCCATCACCACCACCCCCAAACCAAAATCTATAATCCAGCCAGATACACCTGAACAACCTCCACCGCAACCATTAGCACCAACAACATTTGCATATGGACCCTCGATGCACAACCAGCTACAGCAATCATCCAACCGAACCAACCAGAAATACCTTCAACCACTGCTAGCCAACAACCAGACAACCCAATTCTGACTCTTGCAGGTACATAGGTGCCAAAGAAAACAAAGCAACAAAAGCACAAAAGAAAGAAAGACAAAAATAAGAAGGACCATCAAAGCCAGAAGACAATGGTCCACATCAGTCAACTTGGGTCGACCACTGCAGTCGATGCAACCAAGCTGAGGGATGGAGAATTAGGGCAACTCTTGGAAACACTGGAAATCCAAGCAAAAACAAGGAGCCAAAACAGGCAGAAGGAGCTCGACGATACTGGAAAAACAAGTCGAGTTCCTTAACAAATGCAGAAACCTTGTGCAATCTGTGATACCAGGACTGACAGAGGTTGACACCGACAAGCCGCTAGAAAAAGATTATAAGTTGTTTGAGAGCGTGGTGTCAACGCTACAAGCACAGATGCAGGACACACGAGAAGGGAAGAAAGAAGAAACAGCTCAACTATTGATGCAGCAACACATAGCTTTTTTAGAAGCATACAAGGTACTGCAAGATCACATGGAGGAGTCGGTCATTATAGAATAAATACTGAGAGACTGGCTTGCTTATTATGGGAAAGTCTATCAACAAACCCAGCAGACCTGACAAGAAATCCAAGCGCTCGAGAAGAGAAAAAGCACAGAGGAAGCACTCAGAAGCACAATTGAAAATCAAATAGTGCTCAAAACAACCAAATTGCAGAAGCTTGAGTGACAAGCACACCAGTGGGTGCAGCAATCAATTCCAAGTTTATCAAAATTAGACATCATATGCCCGCAGATGAAATGACTTTTTGAAATAACAGAGGAAAATGACCAGTTTATGCATCCTGACATGGAAAGGATAGCAGAACTTTCCATTCAAGATAAAATGTCGATATTATCAAGTCTGACTACATTAACCATCAACATACAGAAAATACTGCAAAGTTGGATGGAATTCCAACATTAGTTGGCAATGACAGCTGAAGCAATTGTTGAAGTTTGTGTATAGAATAGACCAACCATCAGAATTCACAGCCCATGAAGATTGAACACAGAAATAACTACTTAGGACAGGCAAAGAAATTTTGGTACCTCCCTGTTTCTTCGGGACGAAGAAATGTTTTGTTTGTGGGGGAGATGTTGGAGGAGCAAGTCGGTAAGCCGACTGGAACGATAGCCAACTTAGTCGATTAGCCGACTAAGTCGATCGACCGACTAATTAGAGATTAGGTCGGCCACATAAGGTCGTGTCGGTTGACCGAACCGACAGGTAGTTATTTGTAACTATTTTGTAATTCATATATATTAGGTTGTTGAGCCAGATGAGAACTCGGTTCAGTTCTCTGTATTGTATGGACCCTTTCATTATAATATAATCTGTTATTCTGCCTACTTGTTCTTGTCTCTTGTTTCTGTTATGTATGTATGCTTTTAATGTGTATTATTGGTAACCCTATGTGATCTATGAGATTACAACAATCATTATGCAAAAATAAATTTTCTTAGTTTGACCTATTGAAGACTAATTTATTTAGGAGATAACACCTTCCTTCGGTCTATAAAGTTGCTTAACATTTAAATCAAATGTGTGCCCATTGTGAACCAACTTATCCCTCTGCAATCAATCCTAAATGGAATTTTGTCTTATCTTAACAACGCCATCATCTAGATCACCTCCTCGAGTGATGATTTCCAAACTATCCCTAGAAATTTCACTTTGATTTTCAGTGCTAACATTTAATTCAACATCTTGTCTCCTCCTTTTACATCTTGAAGCTGGTGTATGTAAATGAACAACTTGCTGATCAGGAATGAAAGCACCCTCATCCATATTTTTTTAGAAGAGTGTTTCTTACTCTTGCTAACAGAAGTAACATCCTCATCAACAACAATTTGTTGATCAAGTTCAAGTGGGTGATATATTTTTTTAAATGTAACCTTCTTAGGTACTTCAGTTTATTTTTGGATGTCCTTTCCTTTCTATGTTTGTTCTTCTTTAGTTTGTACATTTTGCACTCGTTTCTTCCTTGGTGTTTCTCCCTTATGAAGAGTACCATTAATGATATCCATAACAATTTTCTTCAGTGGAATAAATTCCATTTAGAATATGAGAAAGTGGTATGGAAAAATTCTGCAAAATAAAATCATTGTTGTATTAAACTATTACATTCTCATATCTTCCAATTTATAAAAAAATTAAAAGCATACAAATTTATAGAAACTTACACTTTTGCACTCAATATCATTTAAGACTTCCGCACAACATTCAATGAAAATTTCATCGATTTTATAGTTTGAAACCTTCAAACAATATAGGATTTTCACATAGGTCTTATCTTGTTACACTAGTGCATAAAAAAAGTCTTTACCTGGAACCAAACAAAAATTTCGCAATAATCTTAATGAGTGATAATTGTTTTTTAGATAAGAAAATGTTGCACAATATAAATGAATACTATTTGGGTTCCCTTGATATTTCTCTTTTAGAAACCAAGAACAATCCATTTTCTTTTCCTCTGGAACATGTTTCCATTCCCTTGCATTTTTGGCTTTTAAATCCTTGATGGACACAGCTTCGTCATGCGAAACATTATGTGATGACTCAATTGTTTTTTTCAACGACTCCATTGTTGATCTTTCTCTAGACATGTTTACAGATACCTTTCTTGATGCTATTCACCCTATAAAAGAAAATGGAAATTTTAGTTTATCTTAAAAAAACAACATAACTATAATCGTGCGGCCCCTTTGGCTTCGTGTTCCCTTTGTATGCACTGTGCTTAAATTTAATGTACTTTGGGCTTGACCTTAGGTGGGCGCCCAAAATTTACAATTTTATTTTTTATTTTTTATTTTGAGGTTGAGCTTCAGTTGGAACTTTGGGCACCCGGGGGAGGAGCACAACTCCTCCCCGCTTCCCTTAGGTGCATGTTGTGCAACCCTATGGGCAGCGGGGAGGAGTTGTGCTCCTCCCCTGGGCGTCGTTTGGTCACGCAAAGTGCATTCCCACAGGGTGCTCGGGGGAATATCGTAGCTCCTCCCTGATGCCCTTAGGGGCGCGCCAAACCCAAAACAAAAATAAATAAAAATGTAAATTGTGGGCGCCCGCCCAAGGCCAAGCCCCCCCAAAAAACAATTACATTAAATTTAACCACAGTGCATCCAATGGAAACGCGAAGCCAAAAATAAATTAAAAACATAACATTAAATTTAACCCTCGTGAATCCAACGGGAACGCTAGTCTAAAATTTAAAAAAAAAATACATTGCACAAAAATGTAAATTAAACTAACCTTGAAAATCACCTCGGTGGTCTTTAAAATCCTTGTAGATTGCTGCAATGTTTGTAACCATTGTTTTGCAAGAGGTGACTGTAGAAACCAAATCACATTTATATTGCATAGACTAACTCTAATTAACCGCTACATGAAACTAACCTGCAAAGCACTATTAAAGTGCTCCAAATTCAAATGTGAATGGAAAGAAAATGTGAATAGTAATTTGCTAATGCATTATTACTAAATTTAAATAGGATGGTATTAAATGAAGTTTTACTTGTGTTATGAGTGTGGGATAAAAAAATTAATGCAGATAGAAAATATATTATTACAAAATTTATAGAGCATAGTTTACATGTGATTTAATTAATATTATTACAATATTTTATACGAAATATGATATTAACTTCAATAATTGTTTTAATGTGTTACAAATGTGCAATTTGTTTTTGTAGCAAAATTTTGGAGGGAAATTTTTGCGGGTAAATTTTGGAGGGAATGTTCTGGAGGAAAAAATAGTTCTTTTCACTATATGATTGTTGGAGGTTGACAGTTGCACCATTATACTTCTTGTGTGAGGAGAGTGGGGGATGTGCCAATATATATTTTAGTAAAAATTCATGGACTCATCTAAAATTATCTCAATTTCTGGAAAGGTGGAAATTTTCCTTCGAGTGAGGATTTGAGAGGAAGTGATTATGATTTTCCTCCTGGCGAGGATGTTAAATGAAGTATTGATGATTATGAATACTATCCTCCAAGTGGATATTTTGAAGGCATTGATCAAGATGATGACAAATACAACCGAGGATTTTCAAGGAATCAACGATGATTTTCCTCCAAACGAGGATTTTCAAGGCACCAATGATAATTTTCCTCCTAGCCAAGTTTTTCCTCCAAGCGAGGATTTTCAAGGCACCAAAGTTGAATTTCCTCCAAGTGAAGGTTTTTATGGGACCTACGATGATTTTGGTGGGGATTCGGGAACCAATGATGGTGTATCTAATTTCCCTCTAAGTGAGGACTTTATTGGCACTGTTGATGATTCCTCCAAGTGTGGATTTCAATGGGATTGATAATGTTTCTTCTGGAAGCAAGGATTTTGATGGCACCGATGATGATTTTCCTCCATGCAAGGATTATAATACGACAAAACATTATTTTGGTGAGTATGAAGGAAACAACAATGGACCTGAAGATGATTTTCCTCCAAGCGAGGATTTTGATGGCATCAATGATGATTCTCCTCCAAGTGAGGATTTTATTGGGACATATGATGATTTTGGTGAGGATGAAGGCACCAATAATGGTGAAGATGATTTTCCTCCAAGTGATTATTTTGATGGCACTAATGATGATTTTCCTCATAGCGAGGATTTTGATGGGACAGATGATAATTTTGATGGGGATGAAGGAAACAATAACGGTGAAGATCATTTTCCTCCAAGCGATGACTTTGAGGGAACCAATGATGATTTTCCTCCACACGAGGATTTTAATGGGACAGATGATGATTTTGGTGAGGATGAAGGAAAGAATAATGGTGAAGACAATTTTCCTCCAAGCAATGATTTTGATGCCACCAATGATGAATTTCCTCCAAGCGAGGATTTTAAAGAGATAGATGATGATTTTGGTGAGGATGAACCTTCGAGTGGTGAAGATACAAATATTTTTGATGATGTTGATTTAACCTCAAGTGATAAACATGATACTGATGAGGATAATCAATATCCTACTAAATTTGGTGATGATAATCTTAATGAGAGAGATGATGTTCCTCATAGTGACAATGACAATCATTTAAACAAGGATGATGCAATGGTACATGAAATACAAAGGAAAATTGTACCAATGAGCAATATTAAATGTAGGACTAAACCATATTATATAAATCCAAAGCATTCTATTTATACAAGGTCTAGAAAATATTTTCTCACGAGTCCACGTTCTATTACTGATTTGATCAAGTGAGTGTTGACAAAAACATTGTTTGAAACAAATGCACTATAATTGTGCCTTGGATAAAAGGCTAGCATATATTTCAATGAACAAAAATATGCAAAATTCATATTTAGTGGGGTGCATGAATTCCACAAAGGCAGGTTATGATTATCACATTGGAAGTATTTTCCTTTGTAGAAGGGCATTCAAAAGAATTAACTTAATTGGTAATCTTATACTATCAAGAATCCAGACAAGGCTAGAAAAGGATCCCACTTTTTATTATAAAGAGTATCATGCACGAGCTAGTGGGCCAATAACAAACATTGCAATATCATGGATGTGTGACTTCTTTTATAAGCATGGAGAGAGTATGCCAGATAGAGAAACCATACACATTCCAGCTAATTTCTCAAGGCATGAAATCTACAACTTGTACAAGGAATTTGTTAGGGAGGCCAAAGGAAATAACAATTTCATCAAATATGTATATTTCACAAGACTATGGAAAATAGAGTTCAACAATGTTTGTATTCCTAAGAGGTCAAGGATGGGGGTTTGTAGTTATGTGCTTCTTTTAAACAAATAAGGGATAAATTAGAAGGGATAGAAACAGGTGCATCTCTAGAAATTTTCTTTTCTCTTATACATATAAATTATAAAATCTCATCAATGTTTTATTTTTATTTTATTTGTAGATTCCGTTATCAAAGAACTTCAAGCACATCACAATCAACAATCAGTTGAACGATAAAAGTTATACAAAAATTTCAAGAAGTGCTATGATGATCCACATCAGTAATTGGGTTTGATAATTGATGGCATGGATCAGAAAAAAAAAACAATTCTGACACATTTTGTAAATGAACCAAAGAATTTAAAGGAGGAAAACTTTATTCAGTTTCACTTGGTTGGTTGTATGGTTTTTAATGGTCAGATGTCCCCAAGGGTTAATTTACAAATCCAAATATTCATAATGATGCAAGTTTGAACATCAACATAATTCACCATGTGATTAATCATTGGTCCGACAATATTCCTCGAGTTTTGTATCTGCAATTGGACAACACTAGCTAGAAAAACAAAAATCAGATCATGTTTGGTTATCTAAACATGCTTCTTGAATTGGGAATTTTTCAAAAGGTTAAAGTTGGTTTCCTGCTTGTTGGGAATACACATGACCATATTGATCAAATGTTTAGTCATTTTTCAATGACATTGGGGAGGAATAATGTTGGCAGTCTTCCATCATTAACTGAAATTATTAGAAAGACATACAGTCCAGATCCTGTTGTACTAATGTTGGAGGATACTGTTGACATGCAAAGATTTATTATGGGATCGCATGGTGAAGAAAGGTGCATTGAAAAACTTAATGACATTAGTTTCCAACATCAATTTCGTATAAAAAATATTGATGGGAAAACACTACTATGGGGTAAGAAGTACTCAACAAGTGCAGAATGGGGGCTTACATCAGCTTTAACATTTCTGAAATTCATCCCAATTCGTCAAATTTATGCTTCAAAGTTATTGTTATTGTAATCAGCTATCAAGATTCAAAATGCATGCCAACACAATAGAGATGTTGATTCTTCTCAATGCTTGGAAGAAATAAAAAAGTATATCAAAGATACATATGACTATTTTTATGTTGTTGATACTGTTTGGTGGGAGTCTTTTTTCATCGAGAAAAATGACATAATTTCAAACTCTACAAATGGAGATATTTTTTTGAGTACCCCATTTCATTGGTTGCAAAGTACGTCAAATGAAAATGAGGAAATAAATGTTGAACAAGAAGGTGTTGAGCCTTCTCAAGAAGAGGAAAGGGAAATGTATATTAGGTATAGAAGATCATATGCACGATGTGAGGCAATGGAAGACCTTTATAGACGCTGAGTACAAGATATTAAAGAAGTTATTATCATTGTAGTGTTGGCTACAAAAGATGCATGCAGTTATCCATTCTGGATTTTACACACATTATGAAGGTCAATAAAGAAAATGAAGAAGTTATATCCATTGAATTACATTGGTATGCAATGGAAACACACCCATTTGATGGTGTGTACAAGCCATAGATGGTGGTTGGGAAAAGGGTTTGCAAAAAGAGAAAAATAAAGGGTCAAAATGTAAATCATTTTCGCATGGACATTTTGAACTTAGAAGATGTTGACATACTAGTTTATGACTTCCAGTTGACAAAGAAAGGTACTCTTCGCTCCAATACTACATAGATTATCAAAATATTGTTGCCACAAGAAATAGTTGCATCATGGGATTTTGCTAAACCAAGGCATAAATCGAGAATGAAAATGTCATATAAAATGTTGGGCATACATGAAGATTGATACGGTGCACTTATTGTTGAGATTACAGAATCGGGAGTCGTTCTCCAGTCTTGTAATATCAAGATAGTAGGCTTGTGTAGTCCTACGAATATCCTCATATGATTAAGGTGGTGATGTTGTAAAGTCTTGTGAGTAATAACAGGACAGTAGGCTTGTGTAGTCCTACGAATATCCTCATATGATTGAGGTGGATAGTAGGCTTGTGTAATCCTACGAATATCCTCATATGATTGAAGTGGACATTAGGCTTGTGTAGCCCTAATAATATCCTCATATGATTGAGGTGGACAGTAGGCTTGTGTAGCACTACAAATATCCTCATATGATTGAGGTGGATAGTAGGCTTATGTAGCCCTACAAATATCCTCATATGGTTGAGGTAGACAGTAGGCTTGTGTAGTCCTACGAATATCCTCATATGGTTGAGGTGGTGATGTAGTAGACTTATGTAGCCCTACAAATATCTTCATATGGTTGAGGTGGTGATGCAATAGACTTATGTAGTCCTACAAATATCTTCATATGATTGAGGCGGTGATGCAGTAGACTTATGAGTAATATCAAGTTCTGCAAATATCCTCATGTTGTGAGGTGGTGTACTTTACTATGTAAAGTAGATATACTATGTGATGTATGGCTAGTCATGGTCAATAGGTGATACAAGTCTCCTTTAGGGATTATCTACCCCTATAATGATTTACTTTAGCATGTGACTATAAGACCCGGGAAATACATATGATCATAGGTTTGGAAACGATCTTATGCATATGATATGATAAAGATGATTAATTAATGAAAACACATATGGACCATGCAGATATATTTAATATAAGCACAGAGAAAGAGAGATAATTAGAATTGCATATGTTTCCACCAAGTAAGCTCGAATTGATTAGATATCAGTTGAGTATTAGTTATGGTAAACAAGTTCAGTTAATTAAGGAATCAACTCCTTAATTTATGCAAGTGATTATTGGAAATAAACACTGATGGAGAAGCACTAGTTATGTTCGATTACATTTAGTTACTATTCAATTACATTCATTTCAGGTCAGCTACATTTAGTTCGGTTACATTCACTTACTATTCAATTACATTCAATTCAGTTCAGCTACATTTAGTTCGGTTACATTCAATTCTGTCTAGTTACATTCAGTTCAACTCAAGTACATTCAGTTCAACTCAGTGAACTACTCAATTAGAGTTAGTTAATTAATGGAAAGCACATATCTTCATGTGGAAGATAATTATGGAGTGCCATCTTGACACCAGATCAGTATGGGGTGCATGATTAAAAATGGACCAGTGTTCTACGTGCTAACAAGTTTTTGCTACATGCAACCATTCTATTTTTGTTTTAAAACCTAATTTTTCTTGTTATTAAAGTGCTATGCACTTGGCAAGTTAGATACCGTGTTCCATTTGGTCTCCTCTCTCTGGTGCTCTCGGTGAAAGCAATATCTTATTGTGTTGTAATCATTCTCTGCTAATAATCTATCATACTCTAAGATCATTTGTTGGGTTTTTTATCCTCTGAATTAGTAGAGGGTTTTCCTAGGGTATATCCTGTGTTCTATGGTTTGATTTATGTCTTTGGATTATTGATGAGATTTATATGGACTGTTATTATGGATTAAAGTTTTAAAGTTCAAGTTTCTTCATATTTTTCTCAATCACTAACGCTTATTGATAGTAGAGAAGAATGCAGGTCATCTACATCGTAATCTGATCATTCATCTGAAGAAAATGTAGTTTCTGATGGTGTGTCAGAATCCATGTGTTGATTTCACTATTTGCACATGAAACATTTTATCTTTTTTATTAAGATGACATTGTCTGTGTGGCAACTCTAAATGAGTGTTTCAATTTTAATATGAATAGCTTCTACATCTTATGGATTAATATATAATTGTATTATGAGTATTATTAGAAATTCCTTTTTTTTATATGGAAAGAGTGGTCTAATAATTTCTTGAATATTTTTTCTTTAACATAGTGCAAGTTTTATATAGTGTTACTAAGAGGTTTAATAACTACAATTTTAAATTATGATAAAATGAAATAATTATGCCATTTTTTGAAGTAGTGTGATGTCAATAGCATCAATTTTTGATTTGGGGCTTGATTTTAAGGTTATTGTAAAAAACATTAAGGACTATTTTCGTCCATGTCCACACTTTTAGCCCCCAAAAAAAGTGGTGCTACAGATAGCACCACTATTTTATTTGGAGGTTTTTTGGTGTTTTTTTCTCAAAAATAGGATTTTTTATGGCTATAGTTCTCATTTTGAGCATAACGTTATCGTCAAGTTGTATAACATGTTTGGTGTGGCAATTAATCATGCACGGTTGAAGGTTGTAGATAATAACGCCCTACACTGTCTATTGATAAATTCTTTTTTGTTTGTCATAGAATTCCAAGAGGCTGATTAGGAATTCACACACATATACCAAAAATTAGAATACCGTAATAACTTAGACCAACTAATAAGAAAATTAATTAGTTTATTATGTATAAGAAAATTTTAAAGGATGCATATTTTTCTCAAAGTGTAGAAATCTTGGTGAATCTTACTAATTCTTAAATTTGCAACCATAAAATGTATGTCTATTTTGAAAAAAATGATATTTAAATTTATAAGGACTATATATAGTTTTTAGATAATTTTGGTGTTTTTTAGACTAAAAAATTATCACATGGAATTTGGACGAATCATCTTTGAAAAAAAGGAAAATTGGCGAATATTTTTTTGGAAAATGGGCTGAAAAATAGACCATGGGAAAATTTTCGCCCTAAAATTTTCCTTGGTTATCTACCATATAATTGACATATATCTAAGCATATTCTTAATAGAACATCATAGAAAATAATACTCAATCACATTCAAACTCAAATGGGAGAACTAAAATTCTTTGGGGATTTTATTCTTGCGCTAATTACAAAAGTTGCCTATACACTTTGAAATGAGACTTTAATAAATTCTTATTCCCTAATAGTATTTGCATATCATATGGTAGATGAAAAATTTTCTTCTCATTCCTAGGCAGGCCCAATGGCTTCTTCACCCTCCAATCCTTAGGAAAATTGTCTATTTTTCATCTATTTTTCATCCAGTTCTCCTATTCTCCCTAAGTTTAAGTTCCCCCTTCTTGTTGGAGGTATTTCATACAACGAGGGTCTGCTTTGTTACAATAATTCCTAGGAAGACCAACTATCAAGTTCATTAGTTTAACTTTTTAAAGGACTTTTGATGTTGTCATGCCAAATTGATAGTTGATTTCAATCTTTCCTTAAATTTGATATACAAAATTTTACAGTTTGGATGGAAAATATTTAAGATCCATCACCTTCCATTTAAGAACTTCATTGTCAATACCTTATGGTTGTACTTTAACTTTATAAATTTGAAGCACTCATGTAAATTGAATTTAAATTGATTGGAGGTAATTAATTTCATAGGTTATCTTATTACCCAAACTAGGCTCGATGTAAATTTGTCTCACTTTCTTGACACGTCGTATGTAAGGATTATTTCCTGAAATTCTGCTATTGTGGTTTATTAAGTATCCAAATTAACTAATTCTACTACCTCAAATGAGGTAGAGAAGATTGTGAACTATGTAATTTGTTGTTCTTAACTAATTCTACTACCTCAAATGAGGCAGAGAAGATCGTGAACTATGTAATTTGTGACAAGCTTGGGATTGTTACAATCCACTCCACTAATATCTCCTTTTCATTTGGGCCTTTGTGCCTTTAAGTATATTTAGAAAATATTAATACACTCTTTTGTGTAATTGGGACGTTATTAACTCAAAGAATTTCCTCCGTCTCTATTCCCCTTAGTAGTGGTTGTATCATTTCTATAAATATGTAGGTATTCACCTCCCAACTTAATCCTATATCTCTATGCTTGATGAAGAATTCACCTATGTAGTGACCACATCATTTCTCATACTACATTCATTCCACTTCACTGTCTATCGTTGTCCACAAACTTTTAGCAATATTTGAGCATTGAAATCCTTTGACTACTAGACTATTTATCCCCCAATTCTAGAGAGGAAATGGAAAAAAGAGAGGTTGATTTAATGTTTTGAGTGCATGAGGGTCTGAGGTAAGCGAGGGAATAATGTTTTGGGTGAGGACCTAAGCCTATCCTTGCATTTTTGGGCCTTTTTTTAAATTAAAAATAGAAAATATGTGGACCACATAATTTTAAAAGTGAACACATATTTTCAAAAGCATGAAAAAGTAATTGGATCATGTGGTCGTTATGACCTCTTTTAGGTGTATTTACTACTTGTTGATTCCTGGAAAATACCAGGTACCAACATTAGGGATTCTCCCCAATAACTATTCCCAATTATATCATTTATCGTTTGGAATGGGGAACCCGTCCGATTAGCGGCCCGGCTACCGTAGAATTAAAAGAATGTTTAAATATATTTTACTGGTTGTGGCTCGGCCCACTGTTTATTGATTTTATGTTTTATAATGAAATTCAAGTTCCTATATTAAATGCAAGTGATAGTGGGTAAGAACCTCACTAGATATGTGCAGGTATTCCCTCTGTCTTACCGCTCCTGCCCCACAGTCACTCTACGAAAGCAAAGAACAACTAATCTATTCTAAACTAATTCTAACTCTCCCAAGGGAGCAAAGATTAATATTAATATGAGTGATATGTTGTATTTTTTGCGTGTTGAATCCTACATGTAGCTGATAAATCCCTCATACATAAATACAACATAAAAATAACACAAAGATAGCTCTATGAAGTTAAAACATCTATTACTCATTTATTGCAAAATATTCAAAATAGAATAATGAAATCATTCATAAACTTGCAGAAATAGTTCAATAGGTTGGACGGATCTCACAATTATGCAACAAGCCAAAACAGAAGTAGTTCACATTCAGCAATCCACATAAACATCTTGAATCTCATATAGTCCTTCCTCCAGCGAAATTTTGGTCCTCTTTATTATAAACAGAAATAGTTCTCCTTACAAAAGTTTCAGCATGTGTGCTAGAAAAATTCCTTTATCTCTTATACTCTACCCCTACTTATACAAATTACATGTGAATTTTCATCTATACTAGCCTCTTGGGCTTCCTTAACTCTTCAATTACAAAATTTTGTCCTCTAGTGTGCTCACTAGGAAAATTGGATTAAATAAAAAATATTACATAAAATTATCCATATGTGAATAAAACAAAATAGCCTAGGTGGGCCCAACCAATATATCCATGAGTTATTTCCAAGTAGCTACATCTACAGCTATGGTCTTGAAGTCCATAGGTTCCAATATTCTGACTGATACTTCATTCCTAGCCAGCTGCGACTTTATCTCTGCTACCTTTTGTGGAGTGACTCTAAGTTGGTATTCAAGTAAGTAACTGTTGACTGCATCTTGTGCAACCAAAAATTTTACTACTTTCTCATTGAGGCATTTAACCTGTTGTATGTTGAGCTCATCTTCCTGTAGCCTGTCATGAAGCTACTTCAGATGTTCTTCTTGTCCTAGAAATTCCTGAAGTCTCTTAGCTGCAGATTTCTGGAATTTGTTGTGTGTGGTGAGTACCCTTTTGTAAAATTCCATGCATTTGTCCAACATTTTCTCAACATCAGCTACCAGTTTAGTAGCAACCTTTCTACTGAAATCCATGAGTTCCTGCTCGATATGTAAATTCTCTATACTCTTTTGAGGCTCATTTTCTGGAAGTTCTGCATTGCTCTCCAACCAAGTTAGTTGACCTTGGGTGAATTCCACAATTTCTTGAGTTCTCATTCTGAAGTCGATGGATATTATCTACATCTCTTACAATTTGGTCTCTGATTCCTTGATCTTGTCAACTTCCTCTATGAGTTTTAACTACACTTGATATATTTTCCTTCCGAGTAAGAGGGCGTTCTCTCGGAGAGGCGTAATATCCATTTTTCGCTCATTTTCTGCCTTAAACAGAGTCTCCAAAGAACTATTTTGTGCTTCCAATTCTACAACTCAAGTCCTTAACAACTCTGCTTGTTTATCGATTGTGCCCCTTTGTGTTTCTAATAATGAAAATTTTCCTTCCAAATCTTTCTTTTCTCCACTAATAATGGTATTTGACAATACTAAGGAATCCCTTTATGCTTCCAAGATCCGGTAGGCCTCCTAGATGCTCTCTAAGTCTGAAAGGGTGGAATCATACTTCCTCTTTGCTTCTTAGCCTTCTCCTTGTTCTTTCCTCAAGGTCTCCTTCATGTGTGCCATCTTGTCTTTGTATTGATCAACTGCTCCTTTCATCTTGCTAACATTATAAGCATTTTCCTGTGCAGTTGCAACACTGATTGAGGCCATTTTATCTGGATCTTCATCTACATTTTTCATAACAAATTTTTCAGTAACTGTGGTTACCTCAGGCTGGGTACCCACTTTCAATGTCTTCTCAGATCTCCAAACAATAGTTTTCTGTTTAGGGTCAAAGAATATTTTTTTTAGCTTAGCAACTGCATGTTGCTTAGATGGAGTGAAAGGTACCAACCCTAACTCGGCAATAGGTAGGTGACCTCCAGTTAAGATATTTTCTGAAGTGGAAGGAGAACTTTCTGGATTATCTTGAGCAGTATTTTGCTCTTGATTCTCCCTGTCTTGATCATCTTGCACCTTCCATCTAAATTCTTCAGCCATCCTCTCTGCTTCTTCTTTTTCTCGGTTAGCTGACTCCTTCTGTATTGTTTCTTCTTCTTCCTTTTTCCTAGTAGCTTCGTCTTCTTCCTTTTTTCTCTATGCCTCTTCGGCTAATAAATTCTTTGCACCTTCTACTAACCTTCGTGTTGCTTCTTCCTTTTCTCTCTGTGCATCTTCTTCTTCCTATTTTTTCTGTTCGAGGGTAATGTTGCTGCCACCTTTGCCTCCTGCGACTGTTATTTTCTTCTTGACACACTTGTTTAAAGAAGTCATATTATAATCATTTAAATGTACTTCTTCTTCTTTGTAGAAATGATCAGAGTACTCGAATTTTACTTTCACAAGTGCAAGGTGTGCAACCACCTTACCTTGAGCATCATTTCTGTGAAAACTCTTTTCACCAAAATGGAATATTTCCAGATATTTCACAAAATCGAGTGCACCTTTAACTTTGGAAAACTTATAACTTCCAACATAGAAAGGCAGTGGTGGGAAAATCGCCTTCTTCATATCGAAGATAAAACTCCCGAAACCATCCAAAAAGAGTTGTCTTAATGCTTCTTTATGCACAATATAATCAGCTACATATTTCGGAAGTAGCGAAGGGGCTTTGGTTCCTCCATACATCCTCAAGTAGGTGCCCTCTTCATAAAATAAATAATCTCCATATTCCATTATAGCGTCTTGAGCACCCTCAGACATGCATTTACATTCTTCAAGGAAAATCGGTTGATAAAGTGGTATTAGGGATTCTTCACGGATGAGCCTGCATGAGCTATGATATCTGTGAGTCCATAACAATTGGTATGCAGAGTAAATAGGTGATTTTCCCTCCTTCCAACAACAGTTTATCTTCTCAAATGGATGTAGGCAAAGTATATAGTCAATTAAAAATGATCCCATGTAGAACTCAGACTTCCATCGGAGCAAACCTTCTTGTGCTGCAGTTATACAGGAGGACAAACTATTTTCCACTATATCAGACCAGTTGAAAATGGTACCTTCCATGGTCACATGCTACATCAATGGTATCCAACCAATATTATAAAATATTCCATCCGCCCTGCTGAAAATCCTGTTAAGCTTTAGTGCTACAAGTATATATGGAGTACATAGACTGGCGGTTTCATATTCCCAGATGCCCTTTGTAAGAATGACTTTCCTTCTGTCATCATCATTCTTGTGCATCCAACATAATCAATAATCAAGGTATTTATCCAATCAAGTGTCATACTAACTTCTGAGACTGGAAAGCTATAGGATTTTTCTATGAATGCAGGGGTAAAAGAAGTGAAACATTTTTCCTCCACATTATACATGATCATACCTCCCACGTCTGCCTTAGACAAAATCCATCCAATCACCTGGGAGTAAGGAAATAGCTCTAGTCGCGTGGACACCTTTGTAATCCATGATCTTAATATGTTTCCAAACAAGGGTAAATCCTCCAATATTGCATCTAGAACCTTTTGATCCTATAGCATATGATATATATTCCCCCACTTGAATTCTGGCTCAACTTCGGTGACTGATTTTGTGTCTTCATAGATTATCTCAACCCTAGGGATGACTTCTAGGTCTGACTCTTCCCTAGTGACCTTGGATTTCTTCTTACCTTTCTTAGGCATAGTGTTGGATGCAGGTTGAGGCTGTGGAAAAACACACAAAACATGTCTCGGCACCATTAGGATTATAAACCACATATATTCATGCACACAAGAAAATAAAGAAATATTGTAAAACTGACAAGACATATAAGAAAGTCATCATTTTCTTCTAACAAATCATTTTATTTTTTTTTAGAACAAGCTTGACCAGTATTTTACCATATCATCCCTAGCCATCAAAAAATGACTGTGAATGGAAAAACCCCTCATACCACCAAAACCAAAACTAAGGGAAGGTCAAAACCGAGCGACAAAATCTACTTCGCATGAAAGTTCCATCTGAGGCATCGAAAGATTAATCCTTATCGTTCCCAAGTAAAATCCAAGGTAATGAAAAAGACAACCTTCAGGACTTACACATGACCCCTATGATCCAAAAAAAAAACAAAGGAAAGCAGTGGTGCCAATCTGGGGCCTAAACGTAGCATCATGGCATCAACCATAAGAGTCAACACCTAGGTTACGAAACTTATGGGAACACAAAACCTTCAGATCTCCATGGCTTCGATAGCCTCTATCACCGCAAATAGATAATAACTAGTCGAGAAATTTTTTACATAAAGCTCGGGGCATCTCAGCCTCATCATTTCATAACCAGAGCCCTAAGCTAGCCATGTCTGAATGGAAACGACAGGAACAAGCCGAGAACATGTAAAAATAAAACCATGGCCTGATTGCGCAACTAGGTCAATAAATAAACTCGGATGGTCGGGTGATATGGCGCGCCAAAAAAAAGGTAGGGAAGGAAACCTTTAAAATCAACAACCCTAATCCCAAACCCTTTACAAGCCATAACAGGTCAAAATAGATCCCATCCTACCAATCAAAATAGAGATGTGACAAGGATTAGTTCCTAACTGGAAAAAATGAACTCGAAGGCCATTGAAAATGCAGTGCCAAAGGCTCTGTAAGCTCTAGATGGAAAATCCCCTAAATCATAACATACGCTCAAAATGGGATATCTCCACAGTTCTTAACAAATCCTAACACCTGTAATCACATTGTGACAAACCGCAATGCATCTAATGGATATATAATAAAACAACGACAATGCATTAAATGTGTTTGGAAGTATAATTATGCTGCATGCATGAGCGCATGCCATTTGGCACCCAACTTAAAAATCATTAGTGAAAATCGCGTCAATGAGCAAGATGAAACAACCTCCAACTATGGCAACTCAACAACCACAACTCTGCCGCAACTATCGAATCTCCTTAGAAAAAACCACCTGCCAATGCGGTTGCATAAAATCCTGACATTGCGGTAGTGACGAATCGACAATCAAATCATGAACAAAACATGACATGAATGGAGATGGGGAGGAAAGAATTCCCAACCAAGACCTATCGGCATACCTAATCGAATACGAGAAAAATTTAAAAAAAAATCCAACAGCATCGGCTCCGAAAGGAACGAATAGCCGTCGTTGTCGATTGTCTTTGGATGAAATGATTGGCTAATAACATCGGCAACAAAAGTAGGACTCTATCGATAGTATCAGCTGTAAAACGAAATGTTTTCCAACAAGGATGAAAACACCACAACATAAAATCGCAACATCAGTTGGAAGGCCACCGGATGAAAAACTAGAAGTTATCCGCTGGGTCGGCATAAAAAACTAGAACTTTTCTGACACATCGGGTCAAAACAACGTAAAATAAACAATAATGCGTTGGGTGGAAAGGCAAAAAACTTTCCGCTGTATCGGTGGAAATCCAGGAAATGTTCTGACATTAGCGGATCAGAAAAAAATTTCATAGTTGGTGAAAAAACAAAAATTCTTGAGCCTACTCAGGGTGAAGCCAAGTCAAGAACAATAGTTTTCAAAGGGAAAAAAGGTCTCAGTAAAATAAAAGCTAAGAAACAAAAAGGAGGGCCCTAAAACATGAAAAAACATAGGGGTAGTGGCTGCAGTTGTTTTACTATCATGCTGGAGAAAAGTGATGACATTAAATAAATCAAAGGATGACGTTACAATATTCCAAAGTTATAAGTGTTAATTTGGTAAGGGTTTTTTATTAGTTATTTCTAGTTTAAATTTGTTTCATTTCAATGATTTGTTTTCTCAACAATACATAGTCAAAGTCATCTCCCAAGGAGAAAGTGTCACAAAGCGATATTTGAACATGGGTGGGGAGGATAACAGCATTCCTCCCAACCACCTGATATACACTTAATTGAAAATAATGGTTTAACTATTATAATATATTGGGATACATTGGATTAGAATTTTTGAGATTTGGTTAAATCACGGGGGTTTCACTTAGTGAGCATGCACCATAGCATGTTCATTCGTACAATATAAAGAATACCCCTAATTTCACAAAATATTGAAAATTACCTCCCCAAAACATTTTTTTGGATCCCCCTCCCAATACATCATTATAATTTTAAAAACCCCTACCTTTTACTAAATATCCTAGGTATCTTTTTTTCATGGCATTTTTAATACCCCTATTTATTTTTAATACCAAATCAATTTTGAAAATCGCTAGGATTGTTGCATGTAAAAGAACACTATTGACTACAAATTCTTGATCATGTGCATAAATTGGATGCTTAGGATCTAAAAGAAGCATCTGAATTTCATTATCATCCTCATTTTCTATAGGCTAGTTTCGCACAAAGATATACATTAGAGGGACCAACCAAGAAGGAAGTCGATCCTTGGTCCTAAGGAGGCTCCCAATCCAAAGTTGAGGCCACTTCGTAAAATTTCAATGCAATCATATGATGACACTTGGCACAATTCCAAGAAGGATAGAGGATGTCCAAAACCCATTAAAGGGGTATGTGTCCAAGGTTCCACCAAATTTCAACCAACACTTCCTATTATTATTGTTTGGTGGTCAAAGAAACTGTCATCACGTACTTTTCTATAGGATAAATTATGGTACTGCATATGTGATGTGATCCTTGAGAACTTAATGAGGTGCATTCCACCTTGGTATACAACATACCTTTCTCACATGTATCCAAGAATTATATTGTAAATGACTTGTGTAACCATGTCAAAAGGACATTTTTTTACATAGATTGAAAACTACAAGTGATATTGATTAGTGACTCAAGTGATATATAGATGATTTTGTTCTAAAAAAGAAGATATCTATCTCAATACTATAACAAAAGCGACCAAAAGGAGGTGGAGGACAAGTAGTTCCGCTAGAAAGTAATCCAAATGTCGGTTATACCTTTAAGGTTCTCAAAATGGTACGGGTGCTAGAGAAAATGAATTTCATTTTTCCTGAATAGATAGTGTGGGGCCTGGGCATGTTCTAGTATTTAATTTCAAAAAAAAACTCCATACAAAAAGTATCGCATTTGTGTTTTTGAGACCTTGTAGTAATTTGAAACAATTTAAAGTTATTAAAGGCTTTCTTCAAGGATTCAAGGATTTATGTGTAGTTATTTCAAACCCTTCCAGGGACATGTCTGGTCATATTATAGTGTTTAATAGGAGTAGGGATATTTCATATATTTTTAGGACCTACAACTCACAATTTATTTTCCACAAGTTTCTTATAAAAAAGTTTGTTGTTTCCTCTTGCTGAAATTAAAAAAAAATCTGAACTTCAAAATTCCATACACTTGATTTTGGCCTAATAATTCCAAATAAGTATAGTCCTATCCATAGAGTCGTTTTCACGGCAATCTAGAATCAATCAACTGATAAACTTGCGTTCCTCTTTATAAATTGTCCCGCTTGAACAACAAAAGATGTGAAGTGGGACTTGAATAAAAAATGGAAATCATATGAAGTAACACTCCTTACCTTCTAATTTCCACTTCAATCAATAGTGGGGCCAATAAGATGACATTACACAAATTACATAGTACATAGTTATCCTCATTAAATTTTCAACTATATTTTAATGTGATGGTCCTCCTAGTCTCAATTTTTATTTTGTATTTACGTATCTATTCATTTGTGTTGTGTTAGAAAACATTTTTCCAACAAGAGCCGCATGGTGGCAATGTCCTCGACATTGCTACATACAGTTGCAGACTAACTTGATAGTAAACTAGTAATTTTGTAATAGGGAAAAAGATTCCAACATTCATTTATCTGGATTTCATTTTATTTTATCAGTTAACATTTATTTATATCTGTAATTCCTGATAAAATAATTTATTTTATTAATCAACATTTATTTAAAATTATTTTATTGATCAACATTCATTCCATTTTTTCGTTCTCTTCTCCATACGTATTAGCTATGAATAAATATGCATTGTGATTTTTCCATTGTTTATCAAAATTTCATGTAATTTACAGGGAAAAAAATATGTTCCATAAATATAGAGATCAACGGATATTGTTTTAAAGGGGAAGCCTAATAGTATGTATTGCAAGCTCCAATTCCTATATAAAGGAGTCCCTGGTTATCTTAAGAAATGGAGAGCTACTAGCGATGTTAAGGAAATCTGGTAAAATAATATTAGACAAGAGTTTCACCAATCGATTTTTTTCTACTCAAACCATAATTATAATCTTCCCTTTCTTACCTACAATGAAATCTAGGTCTTAGTAACGCATATCAACAAAGAACATAATTATGAAATCAATATCTTAGAGAAAAAAAGAGAGAGTTCTACTAGATGGAAAACAAACATATTGAATATTTAAAATAGGGTTGGGGCTAGGAATTGGAGATGATAATAGCAATATTTTTATCAAGTAGCATATCATAGGGATCATTTTGCTAGAGGGATAGATGGATTTGAGCTTTCCCGAGGACGTCAAAAGGCAATAACCAACAGTTGAGACCTACGCAAGGAGGTCACAAAATAGTCATCAACAGTCACAACCTGCCCAAGGAGGTCACAAAACCATCACCAACGGTCACAACCTTCCCAAGAAGGTCACAAAATAGTCACCAACAGTCATGACCTTCCCAAGAAGGTCACAAAATAGTCACCAATAGTCACAATCATCCCAATAAGGTCACAATACAGTCACTAGCAGTCAAGACCTGCCCAAGAAGGTCACAAGATAGTCACCAACAATCATGACCTTCCCAAGGAGGTCACAAAATAGTCACCAGCAGTCACAACTTGTCCAAGAAGGGGTCACAAATAGGTTTAACAACACCACAGAAGAAATGTCCAAGCCAACAACCCACAAGGATGGACACAGCCTGCTAGATGGATTACAAAAATAGTCATGACCAGCCCTAAACAGTCACATATTAGCCTAAGGATAGACAACATAGTCACAACTCGGTCCACAAGGAGGAAAGACCCCAAGACATCCACTTTACAATAGCAGTAACCCTAAGTGTCAAGATCCAATAAAATATGAAACCTAGAATAATTCATAGTAATTCAATGCTCAAGTTCTGACAGCTTATATTATTTGTGCAATATTCCAACCTATCCTAATTTCTCCATCTACATCTTACTAAAGATAAAAAAAACCTCATATATGATATGATGAATCAAGCATAACTTAACTTTCCATCAACTCTCCTGTAAAGAAATGCATCCTTGAATAGTGTATTTTCTTCTTACCTTGTGAATAGAGACATGATTGTTATATATTGTATTATCTTTCTTGTGCAACCTTAATCTCATCTAATTACCTTTCCAAAAGAAAGGGAGCATTATAAAGTTAGTTAAATATGGAAAACTTGTATACAAGCATAATGGTCAGCCAGTTGACACATCAAAAGGATCCAAAGGATCCAAGTGCATATTTGTATAAGGGTTCCATCTGCAAATGTGGAAGAGTGCTTGGGAGTTTTCCCATGAGATATTCCTTAGAAGAAAACTAGAAATTAACTAGGCTACAGTGTTTAACTCATCCTATAGGGATGTAATATGCCACATGTAGCCTACAGGGGAGGAATGTAGGATTCATGTGGTATCCTACAACCATATATGCCGAGTTACATGGTTATAGGATGCCACATGAAACCTACAGGCTCCCCTATATTCTGGGATCTAGGTTGGATCTAGGCTAGGTGGTGAAGCTCATAATGATAGTATGGACTATAATTTTTTCACATCTTAGTGAATATGGCTCCTTGGAATGTTTATTTCTTATTCAACCCCTCGTAATACTATAGTACATGCGATAAGGACCTTGCATCATAATATTAGTTTTGTTTGCATCTAGGAAGTGAAAACTTGTGGGTTGTTAAAAGTTGATTTGGAATATCTTTGGTCACATGGAATTTCTTTCATAACAATTCATGATGATAAAAGGGAGTGAAGTTCTAAATCTAGCCTTACCCCAACTCACCTACCAAATTTTTGCAGGTACAGGTAGGGAGACACTTACACAAAGGATGATCAGACTAAAGATTGAAGTGTAGAGGTGGAGTGGAAACATAAATTGGTGATGAAGAAACCAAAGTATATCAAGAGAAATATATATGAGAAGGAAACCATGATGCCATTTGTTATGAAGGTTCACGAGCAAGTTATGATGATTCCACTAAGCATACTTACATTGATATCTATATCTCTAATTAAATTTGTATTAAAATCACATTTTTTTCAATATTGTGTCAATGGAATGCTTATAAATCCTTGGATTAGGAATATATTAAAGCCACACATATGGTGTTGTCTCAACACCCATAACCCAATTAAAGACCTTTTTTTTTATTTTTTCACTCATCAAGGAATTGAGCATTGTTTCCATCATTCACATAAGAAATGGACATGAAGCAATGCTCTTGTTGTCATTTTTACCTTAGGTCAAGAACTCTTCAATCAAATAAATTAAACTACCTAACTTTGTTACCCTAGGTAAATTGCATTTCTCAACCTTCCTTGTCTTTATCGATCAAGATCTCGTTCCCAGCCTATTTCTTTAAACATGGACCCTAAAAAGGTTACACTTAAGAATTAACATGTAAAAGGGCCTTGCTAAATTCGTCATGACCTCAGGAAAGAAAGTTCATTAACCTCATGCACAACTATATAATTAAACCATCAATGCAGAGAATATGTATAGATAGTATGTAGTAACTCATGAAACAAGGTTATTCCATGGAATAGACTTAGTTTGATGCCACTGCAATTTATCATCAAACTAAGACTAATTTTATAAACGTTTATTCATTAGCATGGCTTTGTTTGTGTTCGTTTAAGATTAATTTCCTAAACATGTATTCATTTCAATCATGTAGGTTGCATGTGGAATCCTATAGCCCTATATGTTGATTTACATGGTTGTAGGATGCCACATGCATCCTACAGGAGTAACATGTTTGTAGGATTCCACATGCCCCTATAGGTTGCATGTGACATCCTACAACGAGATATAACTCCTATAAGATGCATGTGGAAGCCTACAACCCTATAAATCAAACTACAGGATTGTAGGATGCCACATGTAGCCTACAAGCCTTTCTTGTAGGCTAAGTTACAGGGATACCTACCCATAGATAGTTGAAACTAACTTAACCTTCTAATCCATAATATACCTATCCCATTAAAGTGTCGAAGTGACATTGATTCTTGTATTAAATTACCATAATAACCTCCCTAAATTTTTAATCCTTAAAATATAAAGTATCCTAAAGTCCCTTATATATAAACTTACCGTTAATAACCCAACCTACTCAAATATGCTACCACATTATATTGAAACCAAAAAATTTAAAATATTATCAGTATTTTTACAATTCACATTAGGGTTGGTTTGTTTGTTCATTTAAGGCAAATTAGGGGTTAAAGAACATTAGGTTTTTTGGTTTGTTCATATTAGGTGAAGTATATTCATCCTTGACTACTACTATGTTCACCTAATGGGAATATTTGAAAAAAAAAGTTAGAGAGTAGGAGATGTTGGCATGTCCTAAGAGTAATTGATATAACATGTTCAAATATGGTTTAATTTCTCTATATGTTGACTTTGAAAGTCTATTGAACTAATGGGAATATTTGAAAAAGAAGTTAGAGAATAGAAGATCTTGGAAATTCTTAACACTAATTGATATAACATGTTCAAATATGCCTTAATTTTATCTATATGTTGACTTCCACATACAAACAAAAAGGATCAAAATACAAGGTGTTTCACAATATCTAAAAATCCCATCTTTGCAAGTTGTGGCAAGACTAGTAGTGCTACCATGTGTCAAAATGATATCATGCTTGATAGAGCACACTTATATTGAGCATATATTGGTCCAAAATGATCAAGGGAGAATTATTTCTTCTTTCTAGATGTCAAGCCTCATGGTCTAATATAAGCTAAGAAAACTTGAAATTAACATGATCGATGAGTGGGTCACTCATTTCACTTATAATGAGAATTACACTGAAATTATGAAGGGCTAGTGGATGGGACCAAAATATTTCAAATACAAGTCGATAGACACATACCTAGTCACAAATCTCAGGTACCCATAACACTATGTAACTAGTCTAACCAATAGAGTATATGAGGATAAAGATTAAAAATATGTCAAGTAAATTTGTCTCCTACTTATGTATCGCATATTCACGAGTGGATAAATTTTTAACTAGATAGCCATGTTGTACACTTCCATGAGATATGTTTTTTTAGGGAGAAGGACCATGCTTTGACGATCTTGGTTGAGATTTTTATGCCCTCCTACTTATTGGATGTCTTGTGTGCACCCAATGGATTTATAGGCTTGAGATACAGATGGAAGCCACGTGATCCTCTGGTTCATGTATATTTCCAAATACTATGGGAAAAAGTATATGCAGATTTGGAAGATACTATGGGAACATAAATTTATGCAGAGCTATATGCATATTTGTGGTTAGCTCTTGGATCTAGTATATAAGCTTATGTTTTATAACATGATAACATGCATGAAAAAATATTAAATGAATATGGTAGGGAAATTAGGATACTATTATATCAGGACGAAAGCCACATACAACAAGGTGTTTGGAGCCACCAAGCTCTCGTATTTGTTTCCAAAGTTCATGCTAGATAATTTGGTTTCTTGTGAAGTTGTTTACTAGTCCTATATTTATGGATTTGGAGCATCTCCAATTGAAATGTAGAGGAAAGGTCCTTGGCCCTCCTCTTCCATTATATGTTAGAGTTTACAGTGTGAATAATGAAATGGTATATAGGGTGGAAGAAGAAATATTAACATACTATCATTTTGGAGAGGAAACATTTCGATGACATGATCCACTTGCGTAGTAGCTAAACATACTATGGTACTTTAGTACCAACAACCCTACAAACATGACTGCTGGTGAGAATATAAATTTTATAGGAGAGACAAGACTTATCATGGAAGTGATGATTAGAAAAGGTTTTCATCCCAAGTTACGACCAATATGAAAGGAAGGGAAAAAAGAAATGATAAAGTAATTGAAGTTTGGGAGGTCAAATAAGAATTTGAAGGATATAAAGGTGTCGTTAGTATTATAATAAATACAAGAGGACTAGGAGGCATAATTGGAGGAATAAAAGTAGAATGAAAATGGAAAAGGGATGGATGCACAAACAATAAAATAAGATCAAGGGAATCAAACAAAGTATGAGGAAACTAAAATCCCACAAAGGATGCAAGTATAACATACTTTTGAAGATCTTGAAAACGCCTCAAAGGTATGAGTGCTTATTCGAAGGAATATGTGCTCTCCAATGTTTCCTATATGTAACATTTCACATGGTTTGCCACAAGATTCTAGGAGGTGGATATCCTATAATTTTTTAAGTTTGATTGTAAAAGTAATAAGGTTGTCAAGTAGTTACACAAGAATAGGAAACTCAATGAAAGCCAAGATTTTTTCATCTCTACTGAGGTATCAGTTTTGGATATTAGTGAGATGATCTAGTTGTGAAAATTACTATTAGAGTTTGATTTCCCAAAGACACTTTACTTGCCATATAGAAATTGAAAAAAGAGTTAGAATAAAGTAAGAAGAAAATTTAGTTGTTAGGGAATCAAGTAGTATACTACAAACAAGTTGGTGGAGATCCTACATAGTTCATATATTATGCTTTGGGGATACATAGTGAATTGCATGCTGCAGTGAAATATTTTTCCAAAGAGGCTCAACTTTTTCAACATTTTTTTTTAAGCTTGTCAACATCTACAACTAGGAATTATAAGTTAAATTTGATGCATTCCGTATAAGTAAAATATAATTCCATAACTTGTTGTATTTCCAAATAGCCATATGCTCAACACTGAAGTCAGATTCCATACTTGGGAAACCTATGGTAAATAAATGTAAGAATATGTAGATAGGGAATTTGGCAACAAACAGAGAATGTGGGAATATGTGGAGTAGATCGCCATCCAATGTGAATTTTTAGAATTTGGAGCATGGAGGAAACAGGAGAAAGTGAGTATACCAGTGGAAAACAACATAAGATCTGTAGCTTAATATATCATTCATATATATTAGTTCAACATCTTACATCTAAATACTCGTGTGAAAGTTCCAATGAGGAAAATATGGGTAATTAAAAGCATTACTAGAAAATTAGGTAAAATTATGTCAAAGTTGAACCAAAAGCTTTCCATACTCAGTGAATCTAGTGGAACAACACACATTTCCTTATGAAAACCTCATTATTGAAAATTTTGAGGCATGTACACATTATAGCGATATCCATATTCAAGGAGAGGTAGAAGTTACATAAAATCCTAATGTTTGAAATTATCCAAGAAACCTTTAGCGTCTGGTAATTAAAAATACATAGGATGTATCCAAACAAGGATAAATGGATGTAACAAGGGATTTTTCTTTTTTTGTTTCATGTATAAACTTATTCACATATTTTTAATAACAAGAATCCATTGTTGTCCATACTATTGGGAGAGAAACTCTAGTTCTAAAATTGATTGTGTAAGTGATTCTTTATGTCATATATTGCTTATTGGAATTATTGTAATAACGTCTCTTTTGCACATAGATTCCTCTTTGGTAAATATTTCCTCCTTACTTTTGTTTGTCTTTCAACAATTTGTTTATACCATTGTGAACACAGAACTTTATCTAACAAGTAATCAAAGACTATTATGGATAACTAGTTGGTTAATGGTATTGTCTCTAATTAATATAACAAATTCACCTCTAGCATCATAGTGAAAGTATATTTGAATTATTTGTTTAATATCACTAGTCATTTTATCCTAGACATGATAGGTAGGATAGTTTTGCATTTTGGATATTAAACTTAGTTCTGCATAAATTTTCATTTTGCCTCTATAAATACTAAAACACATTCACAACCAATGATGGATCTTGGGACAGAACTTGAATGGGTTCCCCACACCAAGAAGTGCAAGGTATAATTGTGACCTTGTTCTAGGGATAATCCTTACTATTGAAAAATATGTCATTCCATTTTGTAAAAAAATTTTGGTGCTAGAAGGAACTTAAATGAATCAAAGAGACCATCTCAATCACATCATTACCACATGGAATATTCCAACAGAAATTATTATGGCGATCATATCTATACCCAAGTTGAAGACCTCAAACCAGAGTTGATTTTTTAAGACACTATTGTCGATTTCAATAATGTTGTTCCTTTAGAACCATATCCATTATGAAATGTCCCTAACAAATAAGTCAATAAATTTAATCATTTCACCTGAGCATATACAAAAAAAATATGGGTAGATTGCACAGCGCTCTTTACTTCCTAGAAGGAGGAGAACCACCAAAAATATCATCCAAATGACTAGAAAAATATTAGTGGGTGTATGATTTGATTGACCTTTATTAAAACAAAATTCCTCAACCCATGACCATGGTTCCCTCGACTCGCTTATAATCAAAAACTCATTCCTCACCGAGTTCCTTAGATCATAAATATGATCTTGATTTTCTTGCTCTAGCTTTTGAATTTACCACTTCATTTTTTTTGGAAAAAGAGATTCATTGAAATCAACCTAGAATAGTGGCCTAACAAGCCCATGGTTCCTTGAATTTAACTGGGTAGCTCCATGACTAGCCAAAATGTCATGAATGCATGCTCCCTAAATTCGATCCTGGTAAATCAGATTCATGTGAAATCACATTAATTTTTTTATATGGCCATTAAAACTAATCAATATACAACAAGAAGATGTGGTTTGTCGATTATTTCTGTACACTTTTTAGAAGAAGCCTTCCACATGGTACTTCAACTTTCTAATAGGATCGATTTCTATCTAGGATGAGTTTGAAAAGGATTTTATAGGAAAATTTGGTGATGAACCAACCCCAACTACATTGAAATATTTTTTTCCAATGGTTTTAATACTGGAAATGTAATAGAACAAAGAAGAATAAAAATAACTTGTACTTACCTCTTAAATGCTACGAACCCAATCTCTCTAAGTTGTTGTTTCACTGCTATAAACTTGGAAAATGATGAGTCCAACTACGATTAGGGTTTAAAGGACCACTTTTCAACAATTTAATCACTGCATATTTTTCACAAAGCTAATGTAGTAGGGTGCTACAAGCTCCTTCACTATGGCATCCCTAATAGTAGTGCCCAATTTTGTGATACAACCTCAAAAAATATCCAAATGTGTCAATCCAATCACGAGACAGTCAAACTTACAAAATAACATGGCCATCAATTGAAATTAGTTTAAATGCTCTCTTAAGTATTAGAAACATTCATTTTTTTCATAAACATGAGAATATTGCGCTTAATTGATTACTAATATAGGTTGTTGAAGGTTTGTCTAGGATTAAACCACGAATGGAAGAAGCATGGAAAGATCTGTCAATTACCAACAAAACTTCATTTGATTACCATGTAGAAACTCAAAAATATATTTTGATTACCAACCAAAACCTAAATGAAAGAACAACGAAAATCTTGAAACCCTTGATCCCTGAAGTAGAATGAACTCTTAACGAAAGAAGAATGAAAACATTTGTCGATTACCAACACGGTGCCATTTTATTACCATAAAGACCTAATTTGATTACCAATGGAACGAGGAATAATAGAAACATGAGGATCTTGGAACCCTTGAACCTTGAAGCAGAACCTAAGTAGAATCTTGAACTTCAAAAGCAACACTCCACAACGACATGAAACACAGTATAGGAAATGAAAGAACCACAAAAATCTATGAATCCTTGATCTTTGAAGTAGAGTGAACCCCGAAAGATAGAATCATGAAAATCCATGTCGATTACTAGAAAAACCCCAGTATATTACTAGAAGAATCTTGAATGGCATAATATGAAGAGCTTTAAACCCTATAACCTTGAAGAAAAATCTTGAACATTAGAAGCACCATGCAGAATCTCGAACTTCCCCGAAATTAGGAGAACAATCAAACTTGAACATCAGAAGCACCACGTAGAATCCAACTACACAACAACATCAAGCAAAGGAGAAGAAACATGTAGACTCACAAACATACCAAACATCATAAGAAACCTCAAAATCGAACATTAGAAGCACCACGCAAAATCCAACTACATAGCGACATCAAGAATTCATGTGGTCGTGAGCAAAGCCCAAAATGACAAAACAAAAATCCATGGCANGCTCTTCTCGACACCTCCCACCCCCCCTTTATCATATTATGCCCTAGGTTTTAAAAATCCCCTTCCACCCCTATTCTGAGGCCAATATATTGACTTTAAAATATTTGATTTTAAGAAGCCCTTTATGAACGGACGTGCTATTATATTGTTTGCTTAATGAAGCCCCCGTCGGTTAAATATTGATGAAGTCCTATTTGATGTGCAATTCTATCTTTGTGATTTATTTGAATAGTCCCAATAATAACATTGGGAAGTTTTGTAATCCCTCAAAACATATATCAATGTTTACAATTCAATGATTTTGTGATAAAAAACAACTTGCATTTTAAGCTCTCGATCGACGAGAAGATCTTCCATTTTAAGCTTCCAAAGTTCAAATTTTTTTCCATTCAACTTTTTAATCTCTATCCTTGATGTTATATCCATTATAATTATAGATCAATGTTTATAAATCCCACTATAGTCAGTGTTACCCCAGATCCAAGATCAAACCAAAACCCTCAGCAACAAAGGCATCCCCATGCAACCAAACATAGCTCTAATACCAACCGTTGGGTCTATACACTGACTATCTAGAGTAGATTTCCAATTTGATTATATAGTTAAATAGTTACTTATACATTAAGTGAGCAATGGCATATACAACACACTAATGCATAACACGGAGAATTTCCCTGGAAACCCCTTACTTGGGGAAAACCAACAAACCAATGAGCTATTGGATTATCTATTATCAAGAATAATTTCACTACACTTAGTGTAAAATTACCAAGGGCACAAGATCATCAGGTTGGATTGAACCTCACTATGAAAAGAAAGAATGATTGACGAAAGAATTCAATGCAAGAATTGTCAAACAATAATCATGAAATTATTCAAACAAGAGGAAAAAAATTGACAGCATAACCATAACTTAATAATAATTAACCTATATGTAATACATCCATGATACAATAGAGAGAATTCAAATCCTCTAGGAGTGATTCGAATTCCATGACTTAGACTGACTCTAGAGATCACTAATTGTGGAAAAAACACCACTAAAGACTCATTGGCGCAAATCCGAATAACTCAAACACCTCACATTAAGTTAAATAAATAAGGTAGGAAAAAAAATGTGCCCAATATCCTCCAATCATGAAAAGGTAGTGCTAGACTAACTGAGGAACATATTGCAGCCCATTGGAGCATAACTCAACACAGACTAGGGTTAACTGTTATTGGCACTCCCATGACTCAGTGTGGGTTCCTAAAATGTAGGGATTGGCCTATGGATATCCTAAAATCATGTATGAGGTTCCATCAAGTTGTAGGTGGGCCCTAGATAACTTCTCCATGACACTAATGAAGTGGTAGTACATTCCTAAGGTAGGAAACTGACATTAAAACTATGGAGGACAAGGTAGGAATAAAATAATCCTAACACCTGCCCATAATATAAACTTGGACAACTTGGGCCCTGGAAACTAATACCAAAAGTCACCCATACAATCTATTGTAAAAAAAATAACTAAATAAACCGAGGAAGCGGGGAAAACCTCATGGGAAAACCCCCCCTCAAAATGAATAGTGAACTAGCGAAAAAAACTAAATCAAACCTTCACACCAAGAAGAGATATGAGATAAACAAATATATTTTTAGTGAAATATTTTGTGAATATGTCTGCAACCTACTCCTCTATAGGGAAGTAATGCATAATGATAGCCTTACTATGCACTAGCTCCCAGATTTAGTGCATGTGGACTGTAATGTGTTTGGTTAATTGCTTATGTACTGGATCACAGGAAATTTTAATTGCACTTTGATTATCATAGAATATGTCTATTGAAGGAGAAGTATGAATGAAAAATTATTTCAGAATCCCATGTAGCCAAATTGCTTGAATAGTTTCATTCACATCCCCCCGATAATCTACTTCAGTCAAAGAGAGAGAAAGATTTACTTTCTTCTTTCTTGACTAGAATATTGGTCTTGATCCCAACATGAACACAAATCTGGAAGTAGATTTCCTATCAATACTATGACATTATCTCCATCCCAGTCTGAGTCAATAAAACCAACCAGATCTAGATCAGCACCAACAAAATATTAGACCCAAACTCTCTAGTACCCGGCACATAATGCAAGATGTGTTTTGTTTCCTTCCAATGTAGCTCATGTGGATCCTTAATGAACCTTGCAAAAACACTCACTGCATATGACAAGTATGGTCTCGAATGACTGAGGTACAATAAGCTACCAATAATATGTCTGTAGAGAGTGTTATCAACCAGGGGTTGCTGGCCCAAGGAAAATTCAGACAGAATTATTCCATAATTCTTCTTGGAAAGATGAATATTTTGGTCAGGTGACGAAAGAAGCTATGACGGAAATAGCCATGACATAAGGAACTATGACATAAGAGGAATAAAATTCTAAAAGGAGAGTTCGACTAATTTTGTGAGATTAGTTTGTTGGACTAAAAGATTTCTTTTAGTAATAAATCATGATTCTATTTTGGGTCGATAGTGCCTATTTTTATATACATTTGAATGTATTAAAATAAAAAGACAACTTGTCGACTGGTAGTTGTGAGTCAGTCAATGGTTGAATCAAGAATTGTAAAAGTGGAAAAGCTTATAAAAGCACCAACCCAAAATCTGTAGGGATTGGTAGTTGAGGGAAGGTTGAGAAAATGGGTTGAAGATAAATCATAGAGAGAGTTTCTTAGTTAGAGCATCGATCTAGGCTATGTGCAGATCGATCATTCAGAGAGAGAGAGAAGATGTTGGAGATTTCAACAGCGTAATTTTTGGTCACTTCCACCATTAATGCAAAATAACTACCATTGAACTGATAGGAGAAGTGATGGTTTGATTGGCGGTTTCCTTGTAATGATAAGAAAGATTCCCCATGTGAAGAAAATTGCTACCACCTTTCCATTTGTTTCCCAATTGTCTGAATGAACGACTGGCTGAATGGGTACACATATATTGTTTTTGCGTCGAAGTTTCATTCATTCTATTACATCTGGATGAGAGAGTTAAACTATTTATCTGCAACTGTAAGAGTCAAAGCCATTGTTTTATAGAGTATAGTCATTTTTGTTTATAGTACAAGCATCGTTCAATAATCATATCTCTAAATTTTTCCACCCACAGCAATTATGGAAGACACCATATAGGTTGTTTCACATTCACCCAAGGTTGTAGAAGAATTTGCACAGTCATTGGTAATTCCAATTTGTTTGTTAAGAATAGATCAATGGGGGGATCCACTAATCAAGGAAACCCCAAGAATCTCCCACAGTGCCGATGTATCCAGCACAACCTCAACG
Organism: Pseudotsuga menziesii; assembly: GCA_001517045.1. Lineage (NCBI taxonomy): Eukaryota > Viridiplantae > Streptophyta > Pinopsida > Pinales > Pinaceae > Pseudotsuga > Pseudotsuga menziesii. The sequence continues at coordinate 238,200 of LPNX010125090.1, read as the reverse complement.
GAGTCAAATTTGGCGAATAATGGAAAGAGTTTAGGAAAGTCAGGTAAATTTTGAAAAAAAGGAAGTTCAACCACTCATTAGGAATCATCGGCCTCACCAATGATGATTACACTCTTTTGACAGAAACAATGGAAGAATTTTCCAATGAAAGCTATAGAAAAATGGATGAAATACAAATAGAATTGATAAGCGGCATAATGGATTTAATGCATACACTCTGTAAAGAAGTAAAAGAAGTTCAAGTGGCAGTTAACTAAACACCATACTCGACTATGTCGTTGGACCAAGCTAGTCCATATGAGAAGAAACCTGTCAAGGAATCATCGATGCCAACTCCACCTATAAATATTCAAGTACTGGGTCAAGCAATTGACTTAGGTACACCAGAATTGAATACCATGGTCAAGGACCTTAGTCATACCACTATGGACTTTTCTTCTTTTCCTATGTATGAAGTGCATGCCATTCAGAATGTCGTAGTAGAAGAAATGAAGAATAGGGAGCATGTGTTGGTTAATTAGGTAAAATCCTCACACAAAACAGTAAATAAGTTGAAGAATAAAGTTCAAGATACAGTGTAGAAATACAAAAAAATGTCAAAGGAGGACATACATCAGCTGGATGCAGTTGTTACACTAGCTTGTAGAAGTTTCGCAGATGAAGGTATCACAGAATACATTAGAGGAAATTTCAATTTAAAATGGGCCTTCCAAAAATAATACAAATTCCATGTCATCATGTATTATCCAATCAAAATGCCTTAAAATTCAAAAAGGGCTCACCTCTTAAAAGATTTTTTAATATAAATTTGGGGATAGGTATCATAAAAAAAACTACTTTTTTTGTTCGTATTTTTGACATATATCCCTGTGTTTTTACTCAAATTTCGATCGGGGCAGATCCTTGGATGCGGAATTAAATTCCGCATCCAATGAGTACCCACTCGGCATACTTTTGATGGGCCCCACTACCCCAAGTAGTTTTTTATTTTCTTCCTCCAAAATTAATAAATATCATTTTATTATTTTAACTATTTTTTTATTAATTTTCCTTAGGAGGCCCATTTTGAGTTGAAATTTCCTCTAATGAATGTTTTCAGAAGAAAATGTCTTTCAAATTGGAGAAGTAGCAAAAATTCTATGTAAACAGTTTTTAGAGATGGAATTACAGATAAATCCCAATACACCTCCATAGTTATTGTTAGAAGAATTAGAGCAGATAACAGATCAGTTACATACTACTGAGGTATACTTCAACAAAATTAAGAGTGATCTAAGTAAGTTGGCGAAAGTAGAGAAAATGGCAAGTGTTGCCGACATGAAGAAGTGACAACAACAAGTAGAAAAATTGTGAACACAGTAGAAAAAGAGAACCGACCGCGTCGTAGAACTACAAGCATAAGCAAAGAAAGTTACAGGTCTCATTCAACCTATACATGAGAAGGCGCAATAAGCCTTGGGGTCGGCTGGACTAATAACTTTGGAACACATCAGTTCTGAACTTGTAGAAAAATAGAATATATTAGAAGAAGAAGTGTGACAGGAAGTTGAACAGGTAATGAAAATATTCCAAGATTTTCAAAGCAAGGTCACAATTACAGAAGTTTCAGACTGATTTGGCTTAGGAGGAGCCACATGTGAGTGTTCGGGGGTTTTTGGTCTTAGGAAAAGTCAGACGAAATTCTTCTATAATTATTCTTAGAAAGATGAAGATTCCCATCATGCGATGAAAGAACCTATGACAAAAACAACCATGAAAGAAGGAACTACGATAGAAGAGGAATAAAGTTGTAAAAAAGAAGAGTTTGATTGATTTTGTGGGAAGAGTTAGTTGGACTAAAAGCTTTCTTCTAGTAATAAATTATGATTGTATTTTGGGCCGATAGTGCCTACTTTTAGAGATAAATGAATGTGTTAAAATAGAAAGGCATCCTTTCGAATGGAATTTGTGAGTTACAGTGACGATTGAATCAAGAATTGTAAAAGTGAAAAATATTATAAAATCACCGACGCAATATGTGTGGGGGTTGTTCATAGAGAGAAGGTCGAGAGAGTGGGTTGAAGATAAATCACAGAGAGAGTTTCTTAGTCAGAGCATATTTCTAGAATGTGTGTGGATCGAACATTCAAAGAGAGAGAGAGAGATCAAAACCATAGAACATGAGACGAGATAGAAAGGAATGAATTATAAAGAATATATAAAGAATAGTCTGCAAGCTAAGTGCATAGACCAAAGGTGCTAACCTTTCACATGCAATACGAATAGAACCTTTTTGGTTTTTCCTAGATGGGTTTCCACATTATATCTTGTCTCTGTGTGTTTTAATGTTTATGCTTGTGTCGAATGATCATTTATGGTGAATGAGTCAATTTGAATGTGTCGCACAACCTATGTATGAATCAATTTATGTGTGTGTGTGTGTGTGTCGCACACCTGATAGGTTAAAGATATCTTAGAACTTTGTGACAAATACTGTAATATGTGTCGATGGATCAGTAGATAGTTATCTTGAATGAATGAATGAAAATAGAAGGATAACTCCCATTTTCGCTCAAGTGATTTGATAAGTATTGCAAAAGTGAAAGTTCCCACATAACTATAGAAACTCGGTTCTGGAAATCCCCATACAAAATCTCAGGTGAGACTGCATATGTGTCGTAGGTGTTGCTGATGGTGTTTCCCTATGTCGGGTCGATATATTGGGTCTTATTTACAAACGAAGGGTCTAAACCTAGGTCGACTGGAAGTTAGGCCAATAGGGGTGTAGAAACACATTCTTCCACTATGATTCCAAATAAGAAGGGGAAGGATGCTACTTTGTAATCAGACATATGGAATCTCTTGAGAAAATCTCCTATGTATCTAGACTGAGTAATAATGATATCCGAATATTTTTTATTCACTTCAAGGCCAATAAATTTCCTTAGCATCCCTAAACATATCGTGGATAATTCCTTGCTCAAGGCTAACTTGATCTCCCTAAATATAGTATCTAAACCACCTGTGATGAGGAAGTCATCCACATACAATACAATCAATAATAATCAACCTCCCGTGTACTATATGTAGACATTGCAGTCATATTTTCACCTTTCAAACTTCTATGACATTAATAAGGAATCCATCTTGGTATACCATTCCCTTGGGGATTGCTTAAGTGTACCCCTTAGGTTGGGGAATCTTTACTGTACCCCTCAGGTTATATCATGTATATATCTTCTTCCAAGTCGCCATGGAGGAAGGTACTCTTCACATCCATGTGATGTATCTCCCATCTCTTAAAATTTTCAAAGTCCAAAACCAACATTATGGAATCCATTCTTCCAACAGGGGTGAATGTTTCATTGTAGTCCATCCCTTAGAACTTGTGAATACCCCTTTGCAACCAACTAAGCATTGTACTGGATATAGATCATGCAATGCATATTCATTGAATTGGACACTACGCTCTATGAAGCATCTTCTGGTTGCAATCTCCATCAGTTTGTAATCTTTTGCATCATCTACATATCCCAATAGAATGTGTTCTCTATTTGAGTTTGAAAGGATTTTCTTTTGTTAGATGGAATTTCGGCCCATGCTTTGGAGCCAAAAACCCTCATATGTGAGACATTGGTCTTATGTCCCATCAGTGCTTTGAATGGAGTGACCCTAACCATTGAATTGTGAGGTAATATGTTCTATATGTATGAAGCACAATTCACTGCTTCATCCCACATATATGGTGGAAGATCTCTTGCTTCAAAAAGGAATATTGTATACATCTCTTTCAAGGATCGGTTCTTCCCCTCAGCTACACCATTTTGTTGTGGTGTATATGGGACTAAATAATGCATATAAATACCTATTGAAGGACACAGTTGTCAAAACTCTATTTAATGTACTTACCTCCATTATCTGATTTGAATGCTTTGATTTTATTCTGAAGAGTGTTCTCAACTAAGGCTTTGAAAACTTTGAAGGTTTCAAACACGTCATACTTATTCTTAAGAAATTAGATCCAAAAATACATGGAGTAGTCATCAATTAAGGTTATAAATTATCTCAATCCATTCATGATTTTTGTAGGCATTGGTTTGAAGACATCACTATGAACCAATTCAAGTGAAGAGGTAATTCTCTTTTCCTTCTCAACTTCATACCTTCGCTATGGGTGCTTACCTACCTGTAAACCATTGAAATCATCTTGATAGTACTTGATGAGAGGAAATCCCTCAACCATATCTGCATTGTGTAGCTTCTGGAGATATTTGAAATTCATATGGACAAATATCTGATGCCAAATCTTGCTTGTTTCATTAGAATAATTCAATAAGAAACTTTGGTATGAGTGAGGAAGCAAATGTGAGAATTTATATGCCTTGAAGGAATGATTGGTATCTCCTTACCCTATCAGGTTCCCGATAGAGATTTCTGAGATCCCCACTAAGTCAGGTTCAAATATGACTTTCTTTGGTGAGCCTGTATGAGTCATCTGATATACATACAACATATTTATTGTTAAGGAGGGTACATCAAGGACATTTTTGAACATTGCATGCTCAAATTGAATTGAACCCTTCCCAACTAATGTGATTTGAGATTCATCCCCCATGTGTATGCTAGGTCCACCGGATACATCTAGAGAAGATAATTATTCATTGGAGGCAACCATGTGGTTGGAGGCTCCTGAATCAATGAGAAAAGCTTTTGATTGAGAAAATTTTTTCCTTAAGAGAATGGCATCTCTCATGGTATTCAATCTTGTTTCAAGGATCAAGTTTCCTTTCCCCTTCATGGAGGGAAATATTATGGTGTTCAAGGAGTCTTGACATTTGATCAATGGTTTTGATCATACATAGCTTCTTTATATGATTCCCTCTCTTGCAATACAGAAACTTGGTCTTTTCAAACCTTTAATGCTTGTCCTTCTTAGAACCTAAGGCTCCATATGAATGATTTTTCTTCTCCTTAGGTTTGGTTTCAGTGTTATTTTTTTCCTTACTCTCTTTTATTCCTTTATCTTGCACATTGTCCATCTCTCCAACCAAGCAATCTTGATTTTTCGAAGCTTTGAGTGCTCCCATCTGGATCAACTTGTCTTGTTATTGAATGAGGGATTCGGTGAATGCATCAAGAGAGTGAATTGAATATTTTGGGGCTGTCAGCCTCCTAGAGTGGAAGGTGGACATAATTACTAAAATTTCAGGTCCAAACTTTCTCAAGATGGAGAGAACCAATTTCTCATCCTTCTTGTTAATTCCACATTGCTTACACTACAAGACCAAACGCTTGAATTTGGAGAAGAAATATTGGATGGTTTCAAACTACTAGTTTGAAGAGAAATCAAATCATTATAAAATATGTGGCCTATTATCTCATCCTAATTGTCAAACAATGATTTTAGCTTCTTCCATACTTACCTCAGTTTTTTTAGTCCATCAAGGTGGAAGAGAAGCACCCTGGAGATATGAATACACATGAAACCAAAGGCTTCATCTAATGTGTTCAGGTACTTCAATTTCTCTAAAGGCTACTGGGGTTCAACCTATTTTCCCATTGAGACCCTATATAGAACTTTATTACCCAACAAAATATACATATCTCCCCTCTAATCCAAGTAATTGAAGGGTGTGAGGATCCTCGATGTCAAGGTTATTGAATTCTCCATTTTGTAGCTTTAGGGGCACCACACGTCTTTTGAATTCTTTAAATAACCTACAAAAAAATCTCAATTTGAAGGTAAACCAGTTCAATCACAATCTACTTAGACATGTTCACATTATCAGGGTGCTTCGCACCTAGCCAGACTTATTTGGATAAATCTAGAGGGAGCAAGGTAAAGAAACCAAGATTTATGTGGAACCCAGTTGCTTCTGGTGCATCAATGTAAGTTTCTATGGATTGAAATTGGATTGGCTCTATCTAATACCAAGTAAAATTACCAAATACATGGGATCAAGGATGGGTTGAAGCTCACTATGAAAAGAAAGAATGATTGAGGAAGGAATTCAATACAAAAATCGTGAAACAATAATCATGAAATTTTTCAGACAAGAGGCAAAAATTTGAAAGAATAACCATAACTCACTAATATTTAACCTATATGTAATACATCCATGATTCAATAGAGGGAATTAAAATCCTATAGGAGTGATTCGAATTCCATGACTTAAACTGACCACAGAGATCACTAACTGTGGAAAAATCACCATTGGAGGCTCACCAGTGTAACTACGGAAAATTGAAACACCTCACATTCAGTTAACTAACTAAGGTAGGTGAGAAAAGGAACCCGATATCCTTAAATCATGGAAAGGTGGCTTTAGAATAATTGAATATGAATGAATTGTGGCACATTGGAGCATAACTCAACATGGACTAGGATAAACTTCTAGTGGCACTCCCATGACTCAGTATGGGTTTCTAAAATGTAGGGATTGACCTATAAGATCCTAAAACCATGCATGAGGATGCATCAAGTTGTAGGTGGGCCCGAGATAACTTCTCCATGGCACTAATAAAGAGGCAATACATTCCTAAGCTAGGAAACTGATATTTAGACTATGGGGGAAAATGGAGGAATAAAATAATCCTAACACTTAGGTGGTACCGACATAGAAACTATTACACATGTGACTACCCTCACTCACGATATGAAAAAATACACTATGTTTAACGATTATCACCTACCTTGTTATTAATACACTATAATTACATCTTATTTATAGGTGCAATGTATCTAACTACTCATTAATGGCAGTCCATAACCTCCTAACCAAATATGGTTATTCTACATTGACCTATCAACCATAGTTGAATCAATTTTGATTTCATTCATCCAAGTGTTCATCGAATTCATATTTTTTTACACTTCCATTGACCAAGTTGTTTTCCATTTGACCAAACAAATAATCTAGTCAATTAGATGACCAAATCATTCACCATATGTCCTCTTTGATTGCATCCGACTAATGTTAGTCGACTATCGACTTTGCTAGTCAATATCATGAAAAGCATATAACATCCCCAACAATATAAGTAACCCCACTAGAACCATGTGTATATATAAATAAAAAAATAAAATGATATGTATCATTATTCCTATACAAAAAAAAGAAAAAAAAATGACTACATAGTGTTTGTAACACCATCAAGTTATCTATCCTCATAGACATATAAGTTGAGTACAAAAATGTGACAAACTAGAATGGGAACTAATCATCAAACTCATTTGCATGCAATCCATGTTAGAATACCAAAGGAGTTGCTACTCACCTTAGAAATTTGTTAATCCTAGTAGGAACCCCGACTACATAATTTTTCAAATGCCCGTGAACCTCCTCAATATGTGTCATTGGGACTCCTATAGTGAGTCCCTCTAGGTTCATGTGCACATTGCACAAGGTCTCTACCACATCCTTATCCTCTAAGTTGGACTTTAGTTTCTCCTCCTCTCTCACACGATGTTGAATTTGGGGAATCCCTACTAATCATATTGAACCAACATATGTTCCATGACAACTCAATATTGTTAGAACATGTTGCATCTATCATAAACAAATTCCATAAAAAATTAAAATATCTTCAAACACAAGAACAAATTTTGAGAACAAAACATAAGGGAAACATTATTACCTATAGGTCCCCATGAGGAAGTGTTAACTTTGGATATTTTCAAAAGTCTCCTCTAGCATACAAGTAGTCCTCTATCATGATGATCTGCTTACAAAAACTCAAAAAACTTAGGATTGAGAGTACTCATACGTAACCTACCCTCCAAGAAGACCATTAAGTCATTCCATCATCAAATCCTAGTCTGTTGTGGCCAAGTATGAGGATTTAACACTCTAATATGGAAATAAGGCACCCTCTCCAAGTAGAACACAAAAAAATGAAAGCATGGAAAAATTGCTTCACCTTCTTTGCTTTGCACCTGATCAACTAATCCTGCATATTGCCCAAAAGAGTCAAGCAAAAATCAAACACATTTATTTGGAGACACTCTAGATAAAAATACATATCAATAGAAAATCCAAGTTATCTTCCATCAATTCTAACACCCATGTCACAAGTGAACAAGATGGCCCTCATTGTTAAGTCTTCAACCTCCCAAATTGACACCTAGTTACTACTATTTTGTGTATCTAGCCTACAATGGGCCAACAAATACTATGCCATGGTCATGTTATTTGGTACCCTTCTTCCTACCTTGAAGAGGATTGGCACTCCTCTCCAACAAATTCTTGTCATAAAATAGATATCATCCACATATATATGGATGATATCTTTCCCTAGGCAGAACATATACTCATCTAAATCCCACCACTCTACCAATCTCTACAATAAGTTCCATTTCTTGTGCATTCTTGCACAACATAAGAACTTTAGAAACCCACAGTCATGGAGGGAATCCAAAATATGGTGATGTTTCTCAACCTCAGCATCTGCATCCTCGTCTTCTCTTTGTTTCCACTTGTGAATTGTGGAAGAGTGACTTATACACATAGTTACAATTTAGAGTTAGTTTTTTTCCTCATGGTTTTTTTTTTTTTTAATATTTATTTATTTGAGCTCATCCACAATTGTTCCTACTAATAGATGCAAAATATTGTAGTTTTAATATACAACAACCATGGATAGTAGTGTTAACATACAACAACCACAAAAAAAACATTCTACTCATGTCTTTTGAATACCAAAAGCATGGTTTCTTACCTGTAGGACAAATGGAGTTTGGTACTTTACAAAAAACTAAGAAAAATGAAAAACTAAATACTCAGAAAGAAAGAGAATGATGAGGTGTTCTACCTGGAGGGATCATCTTGGAAAATTCATGGTTGAATCTTCCACAAATGACAAACTAAATCTCGGGGGCTCCAAATCTCTCTCCAAAAACTCCTACAAGGAATGGCACAAATTAACCTAAATTTTTTCCTATATTAACACATTTAAGAACGTATCTTTTCGTCAAGTACTATCTAATATCCTTTTTTTTTCATATGTTAATTTTTAAATCCCTGAGATGGTTTTTGTTGAGTAATCATTTATTAACCTGTTTATTGATCATATGCAAGATTTTTCATTTTTTCTGATAACTTGTTCTTAACAATGTGATTAGGTACATTGATCTTTTTTTGAATATAATGATAAGTTGTTGGATTGCACAATTGCATCCACAGCTTGGCCCTACGCCAAAAAACTATTACTTGATCATTTTATAATACTTGAATTTATGCCATTATTACTTTCACCATCATGCATATTGCCTAATCATCAATTAGTTTTCCAATGCTTATGAATTTTTCCATTGATTTGTGTCGCTTGTCCTATTCGACACCATTGCTCTTGTATATTAACTCATTTCCTTAGGATATGACATATGTTTTTGTTCATAACTAGCCTAGTAAATTTGGTGCATTTTTATTTTACAGAGGATTACACCATGTGCTTAGAAGATGGTTGCATGCCCTTACAAAATTCATTCCCTCGATTGTACCATAGCATTATTTTATTAATTTTCAATATATGTATACCATGAAAAAGGAAAAAACATCAAAAAAGATAAGAAAACAAAAAGGGGGGGGACATATCAACATTTTTATTTGTTCGGTTGAACCATGACAATAGTCATTAATTGTCTCCCTTGAACATAAAACTATTTTTTCATCAAAAACTTTTGTAGTTGTGATTATTATTTCTTAGGAAACCATACCATAATGATGACTCACTCCACCCATTGGTTATCCTTATAATCATCATGGGGTCCCCATTTTATGCCTCCATCATGGATGGTTTTCATTGGTTTATGTTTGAGTAACAATTTCTACCCAAATCATTTCAGTGATGTATTCATGTTCAAGGAAAGTTTATTAAACATGTGTCAACCATTCCTTAGACATTACAATGAATGTCATCCATCTCGGTATCAAGAAACATGTAGTGGTTTTGTTACTTTTAGTTCCATCAAATAAAGTTAGTTACATGTTTTGTGTCAAATGAGGGGAAATGCCTTAATGCTCTCCTTCTGACAAAATTATTCCTATAGGATGAAAAAAAGAATCTAGGAAGCATGTTTATAAACCTTTGACAATACCCAGGGGATTGCAATCATCAATGGTAAATTCCCACATAGTTAACAATGGGTATACAACATTGACTCGTGTTCTCTAATTTACTCAAGTGTTTGAGTTCAGATAAAGTATTCACACTTGAGGATTGTACTTTGTACCTTGTCACTTGTCTTTATCATCGGTGGGTTGCCTCACAATTGTTAATGGTATACATTAATGACTGGGAATCAAATGGTGTTTTTCTATATTCGAATTCATATCATTTATTCACATATAAAAAAATCATACAATTGGTAGGTTGATTAAAGACATCAATATATGATGGCATCATCTACAAATGTCACCACCCAAGCTATACCCAAAAGTACTATTTCATGATGGCTACATTGGAAAATAAAAGTTTAAAATATTATTTCAGAATCTCAACATTTCTTTGATATACATCAAGATGTCAATCCACATTGTATTTCTAGTGGCTATGATTTGGTTATACATGGATCCACTATGTATTGTTCATGGCTATGCTTAGTTTCATCTTCATATTCCACAAACCCGTAATGCAATCATCGTAGGATGTTGTTATTATAAAATAAACCATGGGTATGCCTTCCTCAAGGGGAAGTTTTAAATCTTATACTTTGGTTTATATCTGCAGGTGTCTCCAACTATAAAGTATGTGAAACTTACCGTTATCCTACTTGCCAAAGTCCTCTGTTCATAATGCATTTTTTTCCATAAGCATCAATTAACAATGGTATATGAACATAAACCATTGTTTAATACCCTAATACATGTTTTGGGATTAAAGGCCATATTAGGACACTAAACCTTGAATCGATGTTTATACATGAGTGGAACATAGAAGCATATTTTGGTTTGTTGTCTGTGGGATTGAGATAATAATATACTAGATAATATTATATTCTACCTTCAATATGTAATTTATTGTTGGGAGTTGGAGACTTGGAGTCCAGTTGGTCTAAAGACCTGGACTAGTACCAACTAGGTTAAAACAAGTGGGAACTGTCCTTTCATGTCTTTTTTGCTTCGTATTTTTGGGGGGGTTTAAGCCCTTGGTTGTTTTTGTTACTAGGTTTTTCTTTTTGTGTGAATGTGTTTAGGGTGGTTGGAATGTCTGAATTTTTTATGCCTTCACCTGACTCTGTGTCTGGGTGTCGGTTGAATGGTCAAGTACGGCTCTCCTCTAAAGCTCCGTTGCATTCTCTCCTTGAGTATATCCTGACATGACCCAAACCCTATGGTCAGAGTAGTGTGACGAAGAATATGGAATTCTTGGACTTGGCATCAAAGGTTTTCATATATGGGAAAGGCTTTAAAGGTATCATAGGTAGTGTGGAGCCTCAGGTTGAAGTATTTGGAACTCTCATGGACTCTAAACTTGGTAGAATTCTTTTACCTTTTGAGAAATTTAAGAAGGGGTGGTCGCTATGTGTTTGCGGTGTGAGGCCACTTGTGATATGGTTGCTCATATTGCAGAGAGGGAGCTGATAGGGAAGTTTGAGTTTATGCGTTTGGATTAGAAACAAATCATCTCGTGGAATAGGGTTAAGTGGCATCCCTTCATCTCCAACATGCCCCATGTGATGAAACTGGTTAACATATGGCTTGTGTTTCATTTATTTTCTAAGGAGGATATCCAAGCTATTGAACAACACTATTGGGTTATTGGGTGTGGATTCTTGATCCTCACTCATTAGCAGTTGGATTTTGATCCATGGAAATCGTCCCCCGTCGTCACCTTTGGTTAATACTGCCAGAACTCCTTCTTTTTTGTTGGAACATTAAGGGTTTCATGGGAATAGCTAATACTATTGGTAATTTTATCATGATGAAAGCAGCTCATCTTTCAGGGGCTGAGAGGATGGCACCCCAGGCTTTGGCGGACATTGACATTGTGGGTGGTCTTTTGGCAGAGTTAGAGGTTGTTTGGAAGGGTGGTTCATTTATTCAACAACTTGACTATTGGAGGGTTATGTTCAGGTGTTTCAAGTACAAGTAGTTGGGCCACCAAAATGTGGATTTTGTTTCAAGGTTTGGGTTTTGATGTAATTGTAACTTCAGAATGTATTCATCCATATTTCGTATGTATTGTAACCTGATGTTTATTTCGGGATGTAATTGAGTCATGTCATACCCCAATGTTTATTCCAGGAAGTTTCTATAATGTGAAAGTCATGTCAAGTCATTGTGGGTAACCCTCCTATTGGTCAAGGGTTCTAGTCCCCACAGTTATGGGGCCCTTGGGTTACTAGACTATCCTAGTGAAGTCGGCCCTAGGTGAGTTAATGTAAGTCGGGTCATTAGTACCCCAATTGTGGTTACTCGAGCCTACATAATTGAGTTAGGATTACTCGAGCCTACGTAGCAGAGTTACAGGTTAAGTGAACGAAACAATATAAATAGAGAGTGAGACTCTCTATTTAGGATACACACACTCACTCATTAGGACGCATGAGTGAGAGAGGAGAAGCTCTCTCAGTGTGAGAGAGAGAGACTGCTGCTGTCGGGAGCTCATATTTATGTTTTCAGGTTTTACCATTTTGGTGTTGATTCTATCTCTGAGGAAGTTGCAGGGTTTTCTCCTTTATGGTTTCCCTAAGGAAAATTCTTTGTGTCTCTTGTCTCTTGTGTTGTGCTTGTGTTCTATTGTTGTGCATGTTATTCTCTCAGTTAAAGATCCTAAGATCATAATGGTAGCTTGAATGATAAAAATCTAATATGGTATCAGATCTAACCTGAGAAGAAGACATTGTGTAGCTATTGAATCTAGGGCTTCCTACTTTTTGGGTCTCTCTCCATAATCCATCAGCAAAAGTATGCTAGGATGACTCTCCATTGAAGGGCGCATCTTTCTGCCGAAGCGGAATTCGATTCCGAGCATTTTCAGTTTTCGATGCAGAAATTACGGCTTTTGACAAAAGAGGAATTTTTGAGTGAGCCCCACATAGGATTTTTCTCCTCATCAGACCTGGATCAAGATTTTTGGTTGGGTGAAACTCCAAGAAAGTCAAACCCTAGTTTGACCCCGAGATAGAAAAACCCTAAATACTAAAACTGCTAAGTTTTGGTAAATTCGCTATATCCAGAGATTGGAAAAGGATCAAGAGCTAAAAATTGCAAAGGCTGAATATCAAATCTTGATTTACATGGTGTCCAAAAAATATCCCTTGATTCTCTATATTCTGGGAGATATGATCCCTCCAATTTAGGGTTCCAACCTCTTCCAGAATTCATCCCTAAACAAGAAACCTGGGGAGAATTGCAATATCTTGGGCTACAGAGGTCCAAATGGAATTCCTAAAGATGTCCTAGAATGTTCACAGAATGTACTTTCTTTTTTCCAAAGTTCAGACTTAGAAGATGAACCAGTGACATGTGGAAGTCCGTACAACTTCATTGTTCTGAACAATCCTATAACATGTAACCTTGGGAAAAGGATCCTAAATCCCAATTGGTGAAACAAATATTGATGAAACCTATGTTTTTGGATCAGGGACATGCGAGGTTACCTCAATACAAAATTTCAGACATAGAGGATTAGTAATTTCAGAGATATCACAGAAACAGTGACAGGAAGTTCTACATAAGAAATTGGAAAACTAGGGCTTCCTGTTCTGAGAGCTTCCCTCCATTGTTTTCAGAAAAGGAGTACATTGGACAACTCCATTTGAAGAGATCTATATTTCTATCCAATCAGATCTAAAATATTCCAAGTTTTGAAAATTAGGGTTACTGTGACAATCCCTAGATTAGCCAGCTCCGGAACCAGGACAGACACCTCAAATCGGTAAGATCTATTCTTCTGCTATTTTCATTTGAGGTTCTCATTTCAAAGTGATATATCACATCATCTTGATGATAATCTTGGTGAAGTTGAAAAATTCCAAGCATGGAAGTATATGATCTCTCTGAAGAAAATGAATTGGAAACCTACATGAGTAGAGAGGTTCCAGTTCCAGAGGGAGATGAGGCTAGAAGCCTTACACAAGAAGAACTTGGTCAAGGCCAAGAAGATCTTGGTTGATTCAGTCACAGATCAACTTGTACCACAAGTGTCTTCCCTAAAGACACCGATGATGTTTGATTCCTTAACCAAGCTATTTGAAGGGAAGAACATAAATCAGAATATGACCTTAAGAAACCAGTTGAAGAAAGTGAAGATCCAGAATGTAGAGACCATGCAATCATAAGGGTCTCTCAAATCAAAGAACAACTTGAAGCGGTAAAAGAAGAAGTGAAGAATGCAAAAGTGGTGATAGCCACCTTGAATGGCCTCCCAGGATCATGGGATTCATTCATTTGAGGAATTTGTGCCAAAAGGAAGTGATTACTTTCAGTAGACTCTGGGAAGAAGAAGAAGCTCGACTCATAAGAAGAGAAGAGAAGATGGGAGCAATTGAAGATCAAGCTCTCACCATCCAAAGAAGATCCCTCAAGCGATGAGGAATATGAAGAACTCAACTCTTGAAGAACCTCTTATCCACCTTAGCATTTGGATAAGAAACGATGCTATTATGAATGAAGAAGACGATGAAGCTGAAGGCTCAAGAAGGAGTCTACCCATGAAACAAATAAAGATAAGTATTCAATTGTCATTTCATGATATTGTTTTGTTATGCATTTGTTTATATTCAGTTGATGTATTATGCATGATAGGATGTTTGCATTAATGACAATATACTACTAATATGCATGTGATGGGTAAGTAGCTCATGGTGCTATACAACTCTCCATTGCTACTTATCTAGAATGAAACCTCTTTGCTGACATATTGGATTAGTGCATGATCTCAATATTGTCCTGGTGGAGATGGAAGGCATCTAGAAAAGTTTTCGTGAGATATGGATGAATGTTGTATTGGCTAAAGTAGTTGCATGATCATATATTTATGCATAAGAAATTGCTAGTATGAATATTCCTTATGAAATGTTTCTAACCATACAAATGCATTTGACTTGTAGGAAATATCGCATACATAATCGCCTACAGGCAAAGAAGAATAAGACTTGTTCTGAAGAATAAGTGATGACATTTCAAAATGAAAAATAATATGACAAATGCAGCGACATCATTGATACAGAACCTTCCAATAAAAAAGGGAAGATCAGTTCAAAGAAGAATGATGTCTAGGATGCAGTATCAATACGTGAAGGGAAGTTCGTAGTTCCATCAGGCAGTAGATGGAAACATCGTGGGATACAAGGCAAGGTTCGTAGCACGAGGCTTCTCATGAAAAGAAGGCATAGACTACGAAGAGACATTTGCAGCCAGTGAGAGTTGAAACACATGCATGATGAGCTTGATGAATATCTTAACCTTTGCTACAAGGTTGATGGAGGATGACAAGCTCACAGATGGGTGTGAGAAGAAGTTTTGAAAAAGTTCAAGATAGAGGATCTTGGTATCCAGTGATCCTAGATGGATACATAGAATATTAGTAGCAGAGGAAGCTACTTGTCACTCTGGTACATAATGTTTCAGTGCATAGAGTACAAAAGACAGAGGGAGTATGATGCTTCTCTTCAAAGGGAGTGACTATAGAAGATCTGTGTTTCGACATGGTATGACATGATAGACAAATTACTGATGACTCTAGGCTTTACTGAGAGTAAAGTGGATTCCAACCTTTGCTTCAAGGTTGAAGGTGGAAGACCAGTGATGCTCCTATTATGTGTCGATGCCCTACGTTCTAGGCATGGAGGTGTGGACAAGGGAAGTATGCAATAGAGATCCTAAATAGGTTCAGGATGATGGAATGCATGACCACACCTATGGCATCGAACCTGAAGCTATTGATTGTTGCTTCACCAGATACGGTTGATGCTATGATGTATCGTCAGATGATTGGGTCCTTGATGTACCTGACAAACACGAGGCCAGATATTTGCTTTGTTGTGAACACCTTGAGCCAATTCTTGACATATCCGAGACATGTTCACTTGATTGCTGCAAAACATATTCTGAGGTACCTGAAGGGTACAGTTGATTATGGGCTCAAGTACAATGCGAATCAAAAGATTAACATGGAGGGTTATGTGGATTCAGATTGGGCAGGTAGTGCCATCGATAGGAAGAGGACTTCAGGGTGTTGCTTCAATATGGGATCAAGTGTGATCTCTTGGTTTAGCAGGAAGCAATCCTTTGTGGCATTGAGTACAGCTGAAGCTAAGTATGTCACAGAATGTTCAGCTAGTTGTGAGACAGTATGGCTGAGGAAGCGACTGTCTGATTTATTTGATCTCTAGTTGGATGCTACTTGTATACATTGTGACAACCAGAGTTGTGTGAATTTGTCAGAGAATCCAGTGGTCCATGACAAGTCGAAGCATATCGAGATCAAGTACCACTATATCAGGGATATGGCACAGAGGGGAGCAGTGAAGCTCCAGTATGTTGCGACGGAGGAACAGATAGCTGATGTATTGACAAAGCCATTGGCTAGGGTGAAGTTCGAGTACTTTAGGGAGAAGCTTGGTGTTCTCCAGATAGAGGTTTCCTCCAAGGGGAAGTGATGAGTCCCATAGCCATTCTGACGAGTAGGTCAGATATAAGGGTTGAGCCATTCTTTCATGGTGAGAGGATTGGTTCCTTCCATGTCAGATATGAGTGCTGAGATCCATAGACATTCTGACGAGAAGGTCAGATATAAGGGCTGATCCATTCTGTCATGGTGAGAGGATTGGTTCCTTCCATGTCAGATATGAGTGCTGAGACCCATAGCCATTCTGACGAGTAGGTCAGATATAAGGGCCAAGTCATTCTGTCATGGTGAGAGGATTGCTTCCTTCCATGTCAGATATGAGTGCTAGCCATTTTGTCGAGTAGGACATATGTAAGGGAAATTGCCATTCTTTGAATGGAGCTACCTGGTGAGGTACCAGGAAAACTCAGTCTAGGACTAAGAATCCATTCTGATGTGATAGAGGGATGTGTTCCTACTTGATCAGATGTAAGGGCTGAACCATTTTGTCATGGCTAAAGGATTAAGTTCCTTCCATGTCAGATGTGAGTGTTGTCCATTTCGACGAGCAGGTCAGATGTAAGGGCAACTTCCATTCTCTAGAAGAATGGAGGCACCTGGTCAGTTACCAGGTAGCTCAGTCGAGGAGGATTGGGGGCCATGCTGATATGACTGTAGGATTGGTTCCAACAAGATCAGATGTGAGTGCAGAGCCCTTCCATCATTGTGAGTAGGATGTGTTCCTACCTGGATGGATGTAACTGCAGAGCCCTTCCATCATTGTGAGCAGGATGTGTTCCCGCCTGGATAGATGTAAGTGCAAATCCTTTTCATCATTGTGAGCAGGATGTGTTCCCGCCTGGATGAATGTAAGTGCAGAAATATTTCATCATTGTGAGAAGGATGTGTTCCAGCCTGGATGAGAATCTTTCATCATTTTGAGCAGGATATGGTTCCGGCCTGGGTGGAAGAACGGAGTTCTTCCATCATTGTGAGAAGGATGTGGTTCCGACCTGGATGAAAGTGAGGAAATATTCCATCATTGTGAGCAGGATGTGTTTCGACCTGGATGGAAGTGCGGAACTCTTCCATCATTGTGAGCAGGATGTGTTCCATCCTGGATGGATGTGAGTATTGTGCCTTTCTAATGAGTAGGTCAGATATAAGTGCTGAAGAAGACCTACATGGGGGGCTAGGCCTACAACCAGCATGAAAAAGGGTTGGCTCTGTAGAAATTCGTGTGATGAGAAGAATCATGAGATAGCACCAATGATTATCTAGATCCAGTGATGATCCAGATCTAGTGATGATGATCCAACAGTGATGATCCAGATCTAGTGATGATGCCCAGTGATGACCCAGATCGAGTAATGATCCAGATCCAGTGATGATGATCCAGATCGAGTGATGATCCAGATCCAATGATGATGATCCAGATCCAGATGAAGATGACTTGAAGATGAAGATGACGAGAACTCAATGATGATCCAGATGATACAGAGAAGAATACTTGTGCTTATAAATTGTGTCAAGAGAATACCTTCCTAGTTAAGAGGGAGTGTTGATGTAATTGTAACTTCGGAATGTATTCATCCATATTTCTTATGTATTGTAACCCGATGTTTATTCCGGGATGTAATTGAGTCATGTCATACTCCGATGTTTATTCCGGGAAGTTTCTATAATGTGAAAGTCATGTCAAGTCATTGTGGGTAACCCTCCTATTGGTCAAGGGTTAAAGTCCCCACAGTTATGGGGCCCTTGGGTTATTAGACTATCCTAGTGAAGTCGTCCCTAGGTGAGTTAATGTAAGTTGGGTCACTAGTACCCCAGTTGTGGTTACTCGAGCCTACATAACTGAGTTAGGATTACTCGAGCCTACGTAACAGAGTTACAGGTTAAGTGAACGAAACAATATAAACAGAGAGTGAGACTCTCTATTTAGGATACACACACTCACTCATTAGGGTGCATGAGTGAGGAAGGAGAATCTCTCTCAGTGTGAGAGAGAGAGACTGCTACTATCAGGAGATCATCTTTATGTTTTTGGGTTTTACCATTTTGGTGCTGATTCTATCTCTGAGGAAGTTGCGTGGTTTTCTCCTTTATGGTTTCCCCGAGGAAAATTCTTTGTGTCTCTTGTCTCTTGTGTTGTCCTTGTATTTTATTTTTTTGCATGTTATTCTCTCATTTAAAGATCCTAAGATAATAATGGTAGATTTAATGATAAAAATCTAACATCAGGAAGGTCACACCTTCAAATATGTCTGAGGTGGATGTTGGAGGGTTCGTGGACATGGTGACTAACATCTGTATTCCTTTACCTCTGGATAAGGAATCAATAGGGTCTTTTGTTGGTAATTTTATTGAAGCCATCCCTTTGATTCTTAAATTTATTTCCATTGAATAAATTCGTGACTCTATCCCTATCTCAGCTCTGGAATGTTCAAATGTTGGGGAATCGTTAAACCCTATTTCGGCACAACTCCTGAGTGGATCTGTTTTTTGTAATACCTTGTCAATATAAGGGTGGGAAAAGGACCTAAATTTTGTTTGGGTGTTAGTAAGTCTATTGAATCTCCCTTGGAAACCAAATATTCATCTTTTCTTTAGGGTGACTCCCCTTGCTAAAACCCTCGAACTGTAGTCACTTGGATATTGTTATTTCCTCTTCCCATGTCTAGGATCTTTCTGAAACTCTTGTTGAATGGAAAGTCCCAAAAAAATCCTATTCTCCGATATCTTCTCGTTGCACAACCCTAATGTCACTCTAAGGAAGGCCAGAAAGACCAAAAATTCCAAGCAGGTTGGGGGAGCTGAAAACGAGGGTTGTTCATCTGGTTTTTGTGATAATTTGAGGGTTTTGTCCCTGTTTTCAAAGGTTTACCTCTCCTTTAAAATGAGGGTCTTAATTTGGATCGTTGGGCTCTTAGAGATTAATCATCCCTTGGTTAGGTTACCTCATGATTGTGGTGTCCTTCAACATGCGAGGGTTTGGCAGCGTCCCTTAATGCTCTACCCTGAAACATATTCTTAGGGGTGCATAGAGTGGGTGTTTGGCTATTACGAGAGACTATGATTTCAATGGAAAAGGCTTGTGATTTTTCCTTAATCTAAAATTGACTTAGTGTGTTTGTGCTTTCCATGCCATAGGTCTGTCGAGTGGCTCTCTAGTTGCTTAGTGTTGGAATATAATCCGTCGGGATTATACGTTTGTTGGGCTATAGGGAAAACCCGG
>LPNX010125090.1:89778-216328 GCA_001517045.1 Pseudotsuga menziesii | reverse complement strand
AAAAGAACATAACAGAAATCACACAAGAACCACAACACCAGATATAACGTGGTTCACCCCCAGTGTAGGGGTTATGTCCACAGAACTGTGTTTTATTCAACTTCTCTACAAAATCACAGTTCTAATCTACGCACTCAGCTACAGATCCTTTCAGTCCTTAAAGTCGTGCACACAGCAGCAGGCCTCTGTGCACACAGCTGCAGATTTCCTTATCACTTACAAACCCTCTGCGCACAAAGCTGCAGAGGTTGTCCATGCACTCAGCTGGGACTTATCCTTCACTTACAAAGTAGCCTTAGCTTCGCCTTAACTTTCCTACATTCAAAAACCTAACCTGATTTATTTACAAGAGTGCCTATTTATACAGCGCACTATTACAAAACCATGGACTTCAACCATGGGCACCCCAAACCCTAAACCCTGGATTTAAACCATTGGTTTATTACAAAAAGAGGACTCTGACTTAACCCCGACACCCCTAAGACTATTTTGAGTCATAACTACGCTTTACAAACTTACAAAAACCACGGAGTTACCCATCTTAAGGACTGTTAGGGTCGGAGCCCCAACAGGCCCCTAAGACTCACTTGTGGCCCGTCCCGGGGCACTTCTGCGACTCTTCTGGTGGGAGAATCTTCTTTGCAAGGATATGGAAACGACTGTTGAGGTTGTGTATAATGTCATCAGCTGCTTTCTCCTTTTCTACCAACTCTTGTAACACTGAGGATGATACTTCGTTATCCTTTTCCTGCGCAAAAGTATCATAGGTCTTCAAAACTTTGAGCTGACTCTCCGCAGCATTGCTCAATTCCAATCCTTCCTCGACAAGTGGTTGCAGTGAATTTTCCAGCAGTGTTACCTTCGTCCTGCAGGACTCAATTTCCTGCTGGAGTTCCTTACTTCGCTTCACCTTAGCCATCTTCTGCATAGGAGGTAGCGTCTTGATTTCTACTCTGACTGCATCTAATTCTGCCTGTCACAGATTGATAGTTTCTTGTACCGTACCTATATCTGGGTAGTCCTGTAGGTTCACCCATGCTTCGATACTATCTTCTAGCAGCTTTGCTGTGCTGCTCACAATATCTGATATTTTTGCTGCTGAGGCCTGGATGTCCCTGTGGCGCTGTTCGTGGACCTCAGGTGGAGTCTCTGGAGGGATGCGAAGTTGAAGCTCCGCGATCTGACTCTGGTGTTCTGTTTTTAACTTGTCAATTTCGCTGCGAGACTGTTGGGCGTATTCTTTCAGCTTGGCAATTCTTTGTTCTGGTTCCTCTTAAACCTGGATGTCGAAGTCAGGAAGACTCCGACATGCCTCATCCAGCGCTCGCACCAGTGTAGCTCATTTATGTTCAGCATCTCTCTTCCATTGCGCAACTTCTTCTAGCCTTGCTGTGAGATTCTGGCTTTGCTTCATGGTGTCTTCCAACTGGCTTTGAGAATAGCGATCTCGTCCGTGGATCTCCCTCGTGATGGCTAAGTGGCAGAGGTGCAATTCTGTCATAGACAGCTTGGTGTAATCGATCCCAACTTTCATACTCATCTGTGACCGGGAATCTGCATCAGTCAGTATTAGAGCTGCGCGTGATACTTGGCCCCTATTATCTCTGGTTGGTCATTTCCTCATATCCTACTGCGTAGATGCTGGGGTACTACTTGTCGCGATATTAGTTGCTGATTTTGTTGCTAACTCTTTTAGCTCTGAAACCCTGTTTGCTACGCCAGTGAGCGCAGCAAGATGCACATCCGCGAACTGTGACCACTTTTGAGTTAGTGTTTCAGTAAATTTTTCGAGAGCTTGCTCAAGCTCGTCCATCATCACAGTGACTCCTTCGTCGAGATTTTTGTCCTTTGACGCCTTTGTCTTCTTGCGGGACTGAGGCTTGATTACCTCCTCTACCTCTGGCAATTTGCGCTTAGCTGATCGATTAAGATCTGATAGAGTTTTGACTAACTCCTCATCCTCTTCTTCATGTTCGCCATCTCCACCCTGGTTGTCTCCATATTGCTGCGAGTCACTTGGGTCTTCGCTGTCTTCTGGTGGGTTTTGCTGCTACGTCTGACTGGTACCTGCGCCCATATTGGTAACTGGGGGAACTGGAATGGTGGGTTTTTTCACTGCATCTTTCAACCAGTCAAACGGCCACTGTTGAACTATGCCCAGGATGTCTGCTTTGGTTACTACGTAGGGTAACTTAAACCATTGATGTGTTGGATCTGCACGGGCTTGGATGAAAACATGATGCATGTCGGCACTGAAGTTCACGGCGCCCTCATATTGAGAGAACAACTCATTGGTAAGTCATGGTGTTCGCAGGATCTCGTAGTGTATACTCATGGCGTAAAAGGCGAACACAATGTTCATCATCTGCTGAGATGCTTTGTTCGGCGACATCCAGAGAGATGCGTACCTTACTGCACCCGGCATGCCTGGAGGTGCCTCCACGAACTGAGCCTACGTGGGTTCTTTCCAACCAACTAGTGCAATAAGTATTAATAGCCAGGAATAATGAAAGGGTCTACCTTTTTCCTACGCATCACGGGCATCTTCCAGGAATTCCTTCGTGAGGTATGCGGCCCAGTTGTAAGTGTAACCTTCAACGCAGTTTATGGCAATTCCGATAACCGGGGCAGGCACTTCATTGGGCCTGCACTTTCGCAAGAGCTTGCATGCTAAGAGCTCAGCTGTGAAACGTATGTTCTGGTCCTTAATCGTGGAAGTGTGATACCCTCGTTTCCCCTTGGTCAGGCCGAAACGGTCCTTCATGCTTTGCGCGAGCTTCGTATCCTCGTGTTTTGAAGGAAATTCAGTTCTCGGATCAGGTCCTGCTATCGGTAAGCCTGTGATCTTATGAATGAGCTCGCCATTGATAGGAATTTGCTGGTCTCCTATCCATAAGTGGTCGTCATGTACTAATGCTAGCAGCTGCTTAACCACTACAGTCACCTGTGTGCTGTGACCAAAATGGGGGACATCAAGCATTTTTAGCAGGCTAGCCATGTCAAAGATGGCAGCCCACTATTTCACTTCCAATAGTGTCGCGCCACTGTCTGGGTATTTGACGTGATGCAAGTATTGTGCTGGTGCGAACTGTGGAAACTTTCTATGATCATTTGTGTCATGGTCGGCATACTTGAGCCGGTCTAGTTTCCCTGTCATGGTCCCGACCAGCTGTACACCTAGTGGTAGCAAGGGTGTGCTTAATGTAAACTGCTTTGTCCGTCGGGGTAGCTGGACGCCTGGTCGAACAGGTTGGATATACAGTGGCCGCGGTGGTGCAATGTTCTCATCTCCTCCGGGCGGGACCTGTGCTGAGCTGGGCGGGTCCATCTGGTGATCCCCTGATGTTTGCCCTGATTGCTTGTGCCGATCTTCGTTCCGCTTAGAACGAACTTCAGGTTTAAACTTTTTCCTGGCGGACCGTGTCTGCATCGGCCGCGGCGGTGCTGGGTGAGCTTCTTCACGGGGTGCTAAGGGAGGTGGGGGATTGGAGCGATTCTGTAGACCCCTCTGTTCGAACTCTCTTACTAGATCCTGAATCTCTCACTCGGTTGTCATGGGTTCATTCATAAGTGTCAAGGAAATGTAGAATGTGATTTTTGCCAACTTAGGTATCTTCTTATACACTTTATCAATCAAATCTATTAGGACACTGCATTTAAGGCACCAAATCTGATAAAAATATTGTCCGACCGGTACTAGATGGCCCATGATCTCATTAGTACAGGCAATTAAGGTAATTAAAGTGCCAACGCCACCAATTCGGTTGTTTTCCAACGGTCGGATTTTAAGCTTTGCCGTGTTTTTGTGGTCCGGCAAAGTCACTACCGTAGCTTCGTTACAATAAGCAGTCTCGGCACAACATTGACCCTCGGCCCGCCCTGGTAATATCTGCGACGAGGCTGTTAGGTTTGGTGCACTAAATTCTTGGTTCTGCACCTTATTTTGGTACTCAGCTCTTTCTTGATCATCAACTTCCTTATCATGGATCAGTCTGATATCGTGTCGGAGTTCGGCCTCCGTATACCAATTTTCTGCTATAGGTTCCAAAGTGTACACAAACTTATGTACCCATTCCTCGCGAGGTACATGTTCCCATGCTACATAACATTGCTTCACATGTTCTTGCGGCCTATTCTGGCCATTCAATCGACTGCGCGCCCTCTGGAGCTAATCCACAAATCTCAGGTGAAGTGATGTCAGACAAGTTTCCCAAATCGGAAAGTACTTCTTATAGGTAGTCCACCTGGTGACTCCTAATACTAAATCCAAATTCTCCAGTTTCTGTGACTCCAGTATCTGTTTTGACAGTGGCACAATGGACTCCTCTGGGTCTGTCGAACCATCAGAGGCAAGTAAGGTTTTTGGCTGCGAACTAAGTCTCCTGAGGGACTTGGTAATTCAGGCACCTCGGTGTCCATGTAGCTCATACAATCGGTTCTTCCAACTTTCTAAGTCATCCTCAGAGTCTGTCATACAGGAACTACCAGACTCCCACCCTTCGGCAGGAGGATCCTCATAATCTCCTTCCTTCGCGGTGATACTATAGATCTGGTCCAACACATCCTGATCTTCAGCTTTGAGTGTTTCTGTGTATATTTTTCCTTGGGACGGGTCTAGGGGTATTATAACTCTCAAACCCTTTCCTTCGAAGTTCATATGTCTCTTCTTAAGGTTAATGACTGCAGCATTTGCCATTGCCCACTCAATTCCTAACAGGGCTGGGTAGGGATTGCTGTCATCGATGATCTCAATAACTTCAAATTCCGCCAAAGTACTGACCCCATCAATATCGACTGGAACACTAAGGAATATCCCTAGGGGCACAATCCTTTGCTGATTGGCTAACTTCAACTGTATAGGGGACCAGGCAAGGGTAGGTTTCCCCATTTGTTCCCAAGTTTGCTTGGTTAAGACATTGACTTCTGACCCTAAATCCAGGATGAAATCAGTCATATCATACCCTCCTATCTAGGCATTCAATCTCATTTCCCTGCTAGTTCTTCGGACACGATTAACAGTTTTCTCCTTATCAACTCTTCTCTGAGGTTCACAGATAGAAAGAACTTTTTGCAACTCCTTTAGAGCGTTCTGATTCCGTAAGAGTTTCATACAGCTCTATAAAAAGGAGGATAGGGTACTTACTTTATCCGACGAGGCATCTTGCAGCTGTGACTCTTGCTGACGTTGCTGCACAGGTACTACTGCTGTGCTAGGAGCAACATCATCACGCTAGGTTTCCCTGACTGTCTCATGTTCGCATGGGACTTTTTATGGGACCCCGTCCTCATCAGGCTGTCTCTCTGCATTATGTAGGTGCGTCGTAGCTCCACTCCGCGTAACAACATTAATGGCTGCGACAGGTCGGGGCTCGACGGAAATCATCTGGATATTCTGAGTAGGACCACTGTTTCTTTCCTGAATCTTAGCTATCAGCTGCGGGCATTGCTCGATCACATGATGGACTGCGCGACAATACCAACATGTCGTAGTTGGGTTCCGACAATCTCTAGCTAAGTTCCCGGCTTGGTTACAGTTGTAACAGAGGACCTGGCCGCGGCCTCTTCCTACCATACCACCACGACCCCGACCTCCAAAATCACCTCTATTGGATGCACCACCATGGTAACCATAGCCATCCTTTCCCTGGCCCTCATTTTGTACCCGATAGGTGTCATAAGTGCATTCACGCATAAGGTCATAACTATGACATTCGTCTTCATTATGTCCTACGGACTTACAAAACTTGCAGTAGGTGTTCTTGGGGACTTGCACATACCTCTGGAGCAGATGACAATGTTCTGGGCGATGCTAGCCAGTTGTCCGACAGATCTCACAATATAGAACAGCGGGATTGAACGGGTTTGGCATTCCAGTATTCAGGTAATTCCCTACCATGGGACATTGTTCCCTGTCGTGGCCTTCTTTCCGGCAGTGCGTACACCAAACCGCTTCACGAACAGTTTTTCTTGTTTTCATATCGTGGAGCTCGAGATCCATGGCCGCGAGCTGTGCTTGGATTTGAGCAATACCAGAATTATCTTTAACAGGTGCGGTCTCAAGCTTCATCGCGATTTCCAGAGCCTCTTGCTAGTCAACAACCTTTTGTTGCATGAGTGGAGTTCTGATGTGTGGTAGCAGTGCGACAATAAACCATTCCTTGTGCTGCGTGGGGCCAATGGTGAAACTGACTTGGTCTAGTAGAACTTTGAACCTCTGATCAAAGTCCCACACTGGTTCACCTTGCTTCTGCTGAATCTCTTTTAATTCAGTGATACACTGCGACTCTGATTTGGGCTTCTTAAACTAGTTGATTATTGCTTCCTTGATATCATCTAGGGCAGGATTCTGAGTACTAGAGAATTTCATGAACCAGGTCAAAGCCCGGTCCCTAAAAGAAGTAATGAGCTGCGTGGTTCTTACAATTGGGTCTGTAATGTTCTTAGCAGTCCACACCGCCTCACATAAAAACCATAACTATTATGGATCCTCTGATCCAGTTCCTTTGAAAACAGGAAGCTTAATATCATCAGTCATGTGGGCCATAATAGATCTAGGGGGGGTTGGAGGGGAACGGGAAGTAGGCGATGGGGAACTTACTAGGGTAGACTAGCTTGTGATAGGGGTACTGGTACTAGGGTTACTTTCAGTCTGCGACGAATTCTTGGTGATAACAAATCGGCGCTGCGGGGTTACCGGGGGGTTTCCAACAGAAGGGATTTCTTCGAGCTCTGAGGCTGCTGGACTGAAAGGGGTAGACTTGGTATCCTGACCTAGGGTAGATGACTTAGAATTTATCTTGTACCTTTTTCCACTTTGCAGCAAACCACTTTGCTCATCGAAGGTGTTTCCACTTGCAAACATAGATTAGTAATACACAATCTAACAGTCTGATTCAAGAAGCAATATTCCTTTTTCAGCTAATAGCATCTTAATCTTCAGACTAAATAAATTTAAAAACCTACCCCTTGGTCCTTTGAAGAACTGTTGCTCCGCTTCACTAAAGGAAGTGCTCATGTCAATGGCGAACTCCGTCACGAATGCCTCAAGGGTTCGTGTCGTCCAGAAATCAACAGCGTGAGAAATCCCGTTGTTTTCCCTTTTCAACAAGTTGATTCTTGCGGGGGTCCAAGCAGGAAACTGACCTCCACGAAAGTTCATCCTTCGCTCGGCCAACCTGGATACCCACTGGTGCAACTCTACGTGGATACTACCAAAGAAAATTACATAAACATCACAAAAAACATACCTTTGTAAAAAGTCGCTTGCGCTACGACGCGGATATTTTTTCTCTTACTCAGCGAATTTCAGATAAGTCTCATCCATCCAATCACCGATTTCTTTCACAGAGGGTCTCCAGAACATAGCCCTCGAGGTACGATGTAAACCCCTCTTGCGCAGATACTGAGTTCAACCGGCAACGGAACCACTTTGTTGGGCTATAGGGCAGACCCAGGTTTTATACCTTTAGCTTCGCACCAACAAAAGACCCACAGTGTTGGCCCTTTCGGCAACAACCTGCGAACAGGTTGCAGTCTCACTTGAAACAGCTATGGGATTCCGCAGAATCAGGTTTCTACAAGCAGAAGAGGGAGATTACTATACCTTTAGCTTTTATCAAATTATAATCAAGTAACACAGAGCTTAATCATTCACATATATATATATATATATCTTCGTAGTTAAATAACACCGTGACTTGGTTAACCCTTACTGGGAATGCACAGCGAAGCTATTTCTTAAACAGCGATCTTACTTATCAGATTTATCTATACTTATCAATGCATAAAAGAACATAACAGAAATCACACAAGAACTACAACACCAGATATAACGTGGTTCACCCCCAGTGTAGGGGTTACGTCCATAGAACTGTGTTTTATTCAACTTCTCTACAAAATCACAGTTCTAATCTGCACACTCAGCTGCAGATCCTTTCAGTCCTCAAAGCCGCGCACACAGCAGCAGGCCTCTGCGCACACAGCTGCAGATTTCCTTATCACTTACAAACCCTCTGCGCACACAGCTGTAGAGGTCGTCCACGCACTCAGCTGGGAATTATCCTTCACTTACAAAGTAGCCTTAGCTTCGCCTTAACTTTCCTACATTCAAAAACCTAACCTGATTTATTTACAAGAGTGCCTATTTATATAGCGCACTATTACAAAACAATGGACTTCAACCATGGGAACCCCGAACCCTAAACCCTGGATTTAAACCATGGGTTTATTACAAAAAGAGGACTTTGACTTAACCCCGACACTCCTAAGACTATTTTGAGTCATAAATCTACTTTACAAACTTACAAAAACCGCGGAGTTACCCATCTTAAGGACCGTTAGGGTTGGAGCCCCAACAACGTTATTGTAAATATTAGGAATATGAAGAGACTCTCAGATGTGTGATCCCAAGAGTCATCGTAGATGTATAAATAAATCCATTCTATGGACAAATAATATCCTCATCCAAAGAAACATTTTGAAAATGAATATGAAATTCCAAACCTTGAAGGGGGGATTCCTATTCTGGATCAACCTTTGGAATTTCCATATGAAGCACCAACTCCCCCGCATGAAGAAGTTCCTGCTACTTCACCTAAACAAGAGATTCAACTGGATGATGTGATTGAGAGAATTGGAAGACTCAACCTTGAAGAAAATGAAGCACCACCAGCTGATCAACCAGGACCATCACGGAAGATTCCTAAATGGGCCACAAAGACACTTGAAAGTGTCCATCCGGATGAAGTTGGAAAGACGGGAACGAGAAGTTCAAAAAGACATGAAGATGGAGGAGAAGTAGATAATTCAGGTGATGACATGGATGTATCATTTGATTGTGAATTTAATTTATCTGCTAACTTTGAACCAACTTCCTTTGAAGAAGCTTCTACTCGAGTTGAATGCAAAGAAGCTATGCAGAATGAGTATGATGCACTCATGAAGAATGGAACTTGGAAGCTGGTTGACCCTCCAGTTGGAGCCAAACCAATTGGCTGCAAGTGGGTGTACAAGAACAAATACAGATCAGATGGCTCACTTGACAAGAACAAAGCGAGGCTTGTAGAAAAAGGCTATGCAAAGAAGGAAGGAATTGACTATGAAGAAACATTTTCTCCTACAGCAAAATGGGCTACCATCCGTACCTTACTCTCTTTAGCTGCTCAAAATGGGTGGAAAGTTCATCAGATGGATGTGAAGACTGCTTTCTTGAATGGAGACTTGGAAGAGAATGTCTTCATGTCTCATCCAGAAGGCTTTGTTGTGAAAGGAAAAGAACAAAAGGTATGCAAGCCCGTCAAATCCTTGTATGGCCTAAAACAAGCGCCTCGCGCAAGGTATGAAAAATTAACCGAGCATCTTTTGAAGTTAAATTTCGAACATTTTGATCTTGATGATGCAACACTGTTTATAAAGAAATTTGGAATATTTGTTGTGTATCTTGTGGTGTACGTAGATGATCTTTTGATGACAGGGAACAATGAGAGCTATATAGCATCCATAAAGAAAGATTTGAAAAAGATCTTTGAAATGACAGATATGGGACATCTCCACTATTACTTAGGAATTGAAGTCACTCAACATCCTAAGTACATATTCCTATCTCAGAAAAAATATGTTGGAGAACTACTAGACAAATTTTGCATGACAGAATCCAACCCTATCTGTACTCCAATGGAACAGAAAATGAAGCTCACATCAAGCGAAGGAAAAGAATTTGAGGATGCGACCAAGTATCGACAACTTGTAGGAAGACTTATCTACCTTACAACAACTAGACCAGATCTTTCTTATGTTGTTGGCATACTTTCAAGGTTCATGCATAAACCTTGTGAAGGACACTGGTCAGATGCAAAAAGAGTTCTAAGATACTTGAATGGGACTCAAGACGTTGGACTCAAGTACTCTAAGGTGGATGACTTCAAACTTATTGGGTACTCAGACTCAGATTTTGATGGCAATAAGGAGACAGGAGTATCAACTTCTGGATACACTATGAGTCTTGGATCAGCAGCTGTCTCATGGAGATCACGCAAATAGTCAGTTCCAGCAAATTCAACAACAGAAGCAGAATATGTGGCTATAGCTGAAGCAATGAAAGAAATAGTATGGCTCAGGAAGATACTTGAAGATTTGCAAGAAAAACAAGAGAAATCCACTCCATTATTGATCGACAATACTTCTGCAATCAAGCTGGCTAAGAATCCTAGATTCCATGATCGAACCAAACACATCAACACAAAGTATCATTTGATTCGACATCATGTAGAGGCCAAGACAGTCCATCTTCAACATTGTTCCACAAATGATCAAGTTGCAAACATCTTCACCAAAGCGCTTGGATGAGAAAAGTTTGAAAGATTTAGAAACATGTTCAGACTTACTAACACCCCTTCGGATTAAGGGGGGGATTGTTGGAATATAATTCGTCGGGATTATACGTTATTGTAAATATTAGGAATATGAAGAGACTCTCGGATGTGTGATCCCAAGAGTCATCGTAGATGTATAAATAAAGACATTATATGGAGAAATAAAATGAATTCAGGAGTTATTCCACTCTGCTATATTTTTCACATCCCCATCATGCTTAAATCGTTGGAATATAATCCGTCGAGATTATAAGTTATTGTAAATATTAGGAATATGAAGAGACTCTCGGATGTGTGATCCCAAGAGTCATCGTAGATGTATAAATAAAGGCATTCTATGAAGAAATAATATGAATTCAGGAGTTATTCCATCTGACAATGGTATCAGAGCAATTCATAACTCCTGCATGTACAGTCTGCATTCTGCTGCTATCTGCACCCTGGGCTTTCCTTAGTCTGCATATTGCATGCATTGGTGCATGTAATGGCTTCTCTATCATTCATGAGTGATGCAATAGTATCTCTCTGAGTTGAATGAGTCACCCTCCTCCTCTTGCATATTGTTGTTGAGGCTTTTCCTTTGTGGAGATTGCATGTTTGATGCGTAAATATTGTTGCGTCATTGCCTTAGTTGAGAGATTGTTAGAGCTGTGCTTCAGCTCGTGGTGTGTGGGCGTTCTCCTTTGAATTGTGTGAGCACCCTCCAGCTACTAAAACCTGCCATAACTCTCGCTGCTGCGTTCCAGTCTTGGTATGCTGCCTGCATGCCAGTCCATTGCCAGAGTGCTGCTTCATAAATTTGTCTATCCTCTACTCGTCCCGCTTTGTTTGGAATGCAACGTTCTGCCTGATGTTGCTCCTTCATTGCTGCTGCACACTCTCATGATATTTTGCTGCACACCTTCCTGCCAGTGCATTCATTGTGTGCGTTACAATTACAGGCATGCATTGAGGAATATCCATGTCTTAGGTATGAAGTAGTCTGTTGAAAAATACATGATTAAATATTTTGTCAATTTTTTGCACGACTTTGAACATTTGCTACCAGAACGCTTGAATTAAATTTGCTATACGCTTCATTTTCTTGTTTGAGAGTGCTTCAACTCTGCTGTATTTTTCACATCCCCATCATGCTTCCATTCCACTACATGTTGAGATATTCTCCACACCTACGTTGAGAAGTTTGTGACATTCTATCTTCACCCATAACCTATTTGTCATAGAAGTCATGTTTTCTGTTCAAATTTGTCTTAGAATCCACATGTTATGAGCTGCAATTTCATGAGGGTATTTATGTTGGAAACTGCTATGGAAGATGGAGTACTGCGACCAGTCAAGAAGAGAGCTCAGTAATCACAATTGATAATTTGTTGGAGATTGAAGTCATATTGTTGTTGTTGCGATCACTTTGAAGACTTTTGGTGGAGAGAGATTTCCCTCTTCAACCGCGTGAAGTGTGATTATGTTGATTGTAGTCGTAATATGCTATTGTAATTCCTTTGAACAACGGTGACTGGAGACTGACAGTGTATATTCAGAGCCTTTCTCAAGAGTGTGGAGATGCTCGTATTCCTGGAGCCTCCAACCCTCTACGTTGTGCTGCTCGGTGATCTCCTGCGTGCTGCTCGTATGTGTTGGTGGAATTTTATGTTTTGGTGCTACTCAATGATGTGCTGAAAGGCTTTCTCAATGATGTGCTGCTCGTATGCGTTGGGTTTTCTCTCTTCGTTGAACGCCTGGTTCCTTTGAAGAAGCTTCCTTTCTGCATAGCCGCATTGAAGACCGTAAAGACTGCGTTGATAAGAAGGCTGTGTTCTAATCTCTTGAAGAAAGCCTGCTTTTCTTTGACCTACGACCTGCTCCTTTGCGTTGGTGAGAGATTGTTTTCTACTAGTTTGAAAGCCATTGAAAGCGTATTTAAAGTTGGTATTGTAGGCTTGAGAGGATTAAGTTTGTATTTCAAAGTTTGTATGACAATAGAAGAGACATTGACATTGTTGTAAAGCTTGAGGAAGGTGGCAGAGACTTAGACCTGCACCTTTACTCTTTCATATTTTTCTCCTATTGTTTTAGTTGCAAGATTCAATCACAGAAGATGCAATCTATAGCATCTGTAGTTGGTGCCACTCTCACTGGCAAAGACACTTATCCAGAATGGTGGAGGAAGATCAAATCTTCCTTCATCTACAATGACCTTTGGGACGGTATTTGCGAAGGCACCACAATAGAGACAGAAGCTGGAGGGCCCATAACCAGAGACCCAGGACCTCCAAAATCCGAGAAAGAGAAGGCCATTTGGAAAACAAAAGACAAGAAAGCGTTAGCGGTAATCACTGCCACAGTCAGTGAAGAGGTGAGCCAGCACATATTGCCTGCAAAGTCATGTTTTGAAGCACTAAAAACATTAAAAGATCTGTATGATTCACACTCTGAAATGGAATTTATTAAACTAATGCTAAAACTATTCAGTTTAGAAGTAAAAGACAATGATCCCATGTTACTTGCCTCTGAAATCAAAGCTATCATGCACAAGATTCAAGCCACTGGTATGAAACCAGATCTTCCCCTTGCAGCATTTGTAAAATGTTTGTATCCTTCTCACTCCAACTATCTTGAGTCGTTGCAAGCAAGTGACAAGTTCATATCACTGACATTTGACACCCTGGTAGAGAATATAGCTGACAGAGAGAAAGATTTTGGTAAGAAGACAACCGAGCATTCTGGAGAATCACTTTGCTTTGCTCAAAAAGCAAAGAACCACACCAAAGACCAATCCAATGATCATCCCAAAGGAGAAAGCAGCAAGAGAGGCAGAGGAAGAAGAAACTTCAAAGGTAGAGGAGGCAGAAACAACTCCAGCAAAAGATCAGATTGGAAGTGCAAGCGTTGTGGAAAGATTGGACACACAGCAGATCAGTGTTGGGCTTCGTGGGACTCCATCAAAGACAGACATAACCAGAAGAAAGATGACAATAAGAACCAAGATGCTAGTAAATCTTCAGATTCTGCTCATTGTATTGTTGCACATTGTAATCTTGGTATTAATGAAATGACTTCACTTTCATCTTACACAGATTGTTGGCTACTTGATACTAGTGCAACATCACACATGACTTTTAGAAAAGACTGCTTTGAAGAACTTAATGAAACAATAAATGGCATAGTTTACTTTGCAGATAAGTCAAGTCTTAAACCAAAGGGAATGGGCACCATTACAAGCACAATCTAAAATTGGTACACTTCGTACTGACAATGGGAAATAATACACTTCAAATGCTTTTGAAGATTATCTTCGCCAACATGGAATTGCACATCAGACTACAGTTCCCTACACTCCTCAACAAAATGGTGTAGCAGAAAGAATGAATAGAACCATAATGAATATGGTACGCTCAATGATGTTTTTTAAGAATGTAAAACTAATGTTTTGGGGTGATGCAGTGAAATGTACAGCCTATTTGAGAAACAGAAGTCCCTCAAATGCTCTTGATAACAAGACTCCACATGAAATGTGGTTTGGCCATCTCCCTTCAGTCAGGCATCTCAGATTTTTTGGTTCCACCTATTATTGCTTGATTCCAAAGGAGCAAAGAAACAAGCTTGGTGCTCAAAGCAGAAAATGCATTTTCCTGGGGTACGAAGAAAACTCCAAGGCATACCGTTTGTATGATGAGGTAAACAAGAAATTTGTTATTTCCAGAGATGTCATTTTTCTTGAGCCTAATAAAAATGACCAGTCCATTGAGAGACAGCTTGATCATTTGGAAAAATATCCTCATCCAAAGAAATATTCTGAAAATGAATATGAAATTCCAAACCTTGAAGGGGGGATTCCTATTCTGGATCAACATTTGGAATTTCCATATGAAGCACCAACTCCCGCGCATGAAGAAGTTCTTGCTACTTCACCTAAACAAGAGATTCAACTGCATGATGTGATTGAGAGAATTGGAAGACTCAACCTTGAAGAAAATGAAGCACCACCAGCTGATCAACCAGGACCATCACAGAAGATTCCTAAATGGGCCACAAAGACACTTGAAAGTGTCCATCCGGATGAAGTTGGAAAGACGGGAACGAGAATTTCAAAAATACATGAAGATGGAGGAGAAGCAGATAATTCAGGTGACGACATGGATGTATCATTTGATTGTGAATTAAATTTATCTGCTAACTTTGAACCAACTTCCTTTGAAGAAGCTTCTACTCGAGTTGAGTGGAAAGAAGCTATGCAGAATGAGTATGATGCACTCATGAAGAATGGAACTTGGAAGCTAGTTGACCCTCTAGTTGGAACCAAACCAATTGGCTGCAAGTGGGTGTACAAGAACAAATACAGATCAGATGGCTCACTTGACAAGCACAAAGCGAGGCTTGTAGCAAAAGGCTATGCACAGAAGGAAGGAATTCACTATGAAGAAACGTTTTCTCCTACAGCAAAATGGGCTACCATCCGTACCTTACTCTCTTTAGCTGCTCAGGATGGGTGGAAAGTTCATCAAATGGATGTGAAGACTGCTTTCTTGAATGGAGACTTGAAAGAGAATGTCTTCATGTCTCAGCCAGAAGGCTTTGTTGTGAAAGGAAAAGAACAAAAGGTATGCAAGCTTGTCAAATCCTTGTATGGCCTAAAACAAGCGCCTCGCGCATGGTATGAAAAATTAACCGAGCATCTTTTGAAGTTAAATTTC
Organism: Pseudotsuga menziesii; assembly: GCA_001517045.1. Taxonomy (NCBI): domain Eukaryota; kingdom Viridiplantae; phylum Streptophyta; class Pinopsida; order Pinales; family Pinaceae; genus Pseudotsuga; species Pseudotsuga menziesii. The sequence goes on along the minus strand of LPNX010125090.1, from coordinate 201,267 downwards.
GAACATTTTGATCTTGATGATGCAACACTATTTATAAAGAAAGTTGGAAGTTCTGTTGTGTACCTTGTGGTGTACGTAGATGATCTTTTGATGACAGGGAACAATGAGAGCTATATAGAATCCATAAAGAAAGATTTGAAAAAGATATTTGAAATGATAGATATGGGACATCTCCACTATTACTTAGGAATTGAAGTCACTCAACATCCTAAGTACATATTCCTATCTCAGAAAAAATATGTTGGAGAACTACTAGACAAATTTTGCATGACAGAATGCAACCCTATCTCTACTCCAATGGAACAGAAAATGAAGCTCTCATCAAGCGAAGGAAAATAATTTGAAGATGAGACCAAGTATCGACAACTTGTAGGAAGACTTATCTACCTTACAACAACTAGACCAGATATTTCTTATGTTGTTGGCATACTTTCAAGGTTCATGCATAAACCTTGTGAAGGACACTGGTCAGCTGCAAAAAGAGTTCTAAGATACTTGAAGGGGACTCAAGACGTTGGACTCAAGTACTCTAAGGTGGATGACTTCAAACTTATTGGGTACTCAGACTCAAATTTTGATGGAGAAAAGGAGACAGGAGTATCAACTTCTGGATACACTATGAGTCTTGGATCAGCAGCTGTCTCATGGAGGTCACGCAAACAGTCAGTTCCGGCAGATTCAACAACAGAAGCAGAATATGTGGCTGCAGCTGAAGCAACGAAAGAAATAGTATGGCTCAAGAAGATACTTGAAGATTTGCAAGAAAAACAAGAGAACTCCACTCCATTATTGATCGACAATACTTCTGCAATCAAGCTAGCTAAGAATCCCAGATTCCATGATCGAACCAAACACATCAACACAAAGTATCATTTGATTCGACATCATGTAGAGGCCAAGACAGTCCATCTTCGACATTGTTCCACAAATGATCAAGTTGCAGACATCTTCACCAAAGCGCTTGGACGAGAAAAGTTTGAAAGATTCAGAAACATGCTTGGACTTCCTAACACCCCTTCGGATTAAGAGGGGGATTGTTGGAATATAATCCGTAGGGATTATACGTTATTGTAAATATTAGGAATATGAAGAGACTCTCGGATGTGTGATCCCAAGAGTCATCGTAGATGTATAAATAAAGGCATTCTATGGAGAAATAATATGAATTCGGGAGTTATTCCATCTGACACTTAGAATCCGACTATAGCATATCTCAAGGATTTTGTCACTTGTGTCAAGGTTTTGATTGAAGGGATTATGAAGGGATTTAGCATAGAAGTGGGTATCCTTGTGTACGCTCCTTATCATAATCATCGTCAATTTTTGGATTTGAATTCCTATGCTGGTCTCTTAGATGACAAAGCCCTCATTCTTACAGGATATTTCAACTATACCCTTTCTCTGGATGAAGTGTGGGGTAGAGGTAAACTTTTGGATCCACTGAATGAATATTTTATTTCTCTGTTTGATTTGGCCAATATTATAGCTATCTTGCCTAATGTTTTGGTTTCTACTTAGCCGAATGGACGATGTGGATCTACTGGAGAGGGAAAGCGCTTGGATAGATTCCTAATGGCCGAGTCTCTTTCAGAGGACATTTGTAAGTTCGAGTCTTGGGCATATGCCACAGGATTTTTTGATCATAAGGAAATTTGTCTTCAGTTACATTTCAATTGTCATAAAGTTCACTATCCTTTTAAATTTAATCCTATATGGATTGAGGATCAAGCCTTCTATGATTTTGTCCGAGACCAATGGTGTTTGTTGGAACAGGGGTCAAGTAGGTCGCAGGTGAGTAGTTTGGTTTGTAAACTAAATTTATTAAAAAATGAAGTCTGAAAATGGGAACTGGAGAAAAAGAAACAGAATGAGGAGGAGTTGGGGAAAATGGAAATTGAGTTTCAAATTCTTTCTGAAGGGGTTGACGAAGCTTTTTTCTATGAAGAAAGAAAGCATCATTTTATTTTGTTGGAATCCCAAAGAAGAAAAATTTTGTGGCAAAAGGAGAAGACATGTAAGCAGAAGAGTCGGGATGTGTGGCTGGCATCCACTGATAATAATACTAAATTTTTCCATCAGTTTGCTAATAAGGGGGAAATGTCAAATGTTGTATGGGATATTAAAAATTCCTAGGGTGAGATGGTTTTTGGAGATCAACAACTTAAGGATTTGGCGATCGATTACTTTCAAGGTATCTTCTCTAAACAACCTCTGTCAGAATAAAGTCAGTTAAAAGTGGTGTAGTTATTCCCCTCATTTATTTGAGGAAAAAGACTTTGCAAAGATTGGGGTTCAGATATTAGTTTAGGAGGTAAGGAATATTTTGACTCATTTTTTAAAGGAAAAAAGCCCCGGACCTGATGGGTGGATGGTAGAATTTTTTCTACACTTCTTTGATTTCCTAGGTCAGGACATTGATGTTGTGATTGATGAATCTCGAAGGTTGGGAGGGGTTCCTGCACTTTGAATTCAACGTTTATCACTTTAATCCCGAAAAATATAAGCCATAGTGCTTTAGTGATTATCACCCTATATTTTTATGTAATATATTGTATAATATTATTATAAAAATGATTGCTAATAGATTGAATCTTGCTCTGGATAAGTTCATCTCTGAGAACCAATTCGACTTCTAGTTGAAGAGACAACTGCAAGATGTTGTTGGTATAGCCCAAGAATGTCTTCATCCCCTGAATTTGAATAAGAAAAAGGGTTTTATTCTTAAATTATATTTAATTAAACCTTACAACCATCTAGACTGGTCCTTACTTGGATTAATTCTTATACAGTCTGGTTTATCTTATGATATATGTAATTGCATCATGGGTTGTGTTTCATATGGCAGATATGCAATCTTGATAAATAGGTCTCCTTCCCATTTCTTCTTGGGTTGTAAGGGAATTAGACAAGGTTTCCCTCTGTCGCCCTATCTTTTCATTCTAGTTATTGAAGGTCTCAGTCTCATATTGAGGAAATCTAAGGAATCCAAGTCTATTACGGGGGTGGTGTTCGCAGGGACCATTAACTTAACCCATCTTATTTTTGTCGACGATGTCCTCTTATTTGGAAAAGGGACGAGTGAGGAGTGGCAATATTTTGAAGTCATAATATATTTGTTCTGTGAAGCATCGGGCCTTGATGTTAGAAAGGAGAAATATTGTTTCATTTATGGGAATATTGATGAAATTGTAAGAGCATTGGTCACTGATTTAATTAATTTTAAAATGGTGGATTTCACAGCTGGGTTCAAATATCTCGGTTTCATCCTTAAACCATGTGGATACTCATTGAAGGATTGGAAGTGGTTTATATGTAGGATCTCTCGAAAAATAAGATGATGCTCATATAGATATATTTCTTTCGGTGGCAGACTCATTCTTATCAAATCTGATTTGTAGAGTGTTCCAGTTTTTTGGCTTTCCCTATTTTGTATTGCGAGATAAATTTTGTCTGCTATTATAAAGTTGTTATTTCACTTTCTTTGGGATGGAAGGCTTGATGAAGGTAAGTTTCATTAGTATGTTCTTGGGAGACCTTATCGAGTCCTATTTCTTTTGGGGGATGGGGGATCAAATGTTTAGCTAGCTTCAACCAAGCTTTGTGTGCCAAAAGTCTTTGGCAAAGTCTCTTTAATATGAGTTTGTGGGGCAGGGTTATCAGATCCATTTATTTGAACAAGTTGAGTCTAGAGCATTCGGTTAGGAATTTTAAAAAGAAGCAGAACAAAGCTTCTAGTATTTGGAACAGTTTTATTCACAGCTTTTTATTACTTAATCATGCAACCGAGTGGGTTGTTGGAAGAGGCATCCAAGCTAATATTGGTATGGATCCCATTGTGGGACTTGAGGCATATTTCAGGCTGACGAGAAGGCTTATTTCTACTCTGCATAAGAAAAATTTATGGTCTTGCAACATGTTTGGATTGAACGTCTCAGTGGTTAATTCAAGTGGCCATTGGCTCAGGATTTACAACTCCAAGGTAGATGTGGGGAGGGGTGGACTAGGTATCAAGTGGGTTTGATCTAGGCAGAAATCACTCTCTCATCCAATCCTGATAAAGTTGTTTGGGGATAGAATAATGAAGGTGGAAATGTAACGACGAAATTGGCTTATGAGTTGGTATTTGAAACTAAGTCAGAGATAAGTCCCTGTTGGTGGAACCAGTGGCTTCGAAAGGCACATTGTCAGCTTAAGATAAAAATTTTATTTGGTTGAGCTTGAACAAGACAATTCTTACTTGGGACGTCCTTCAGGTTAAAGGATTTTTAGGCTCGAAGAGATGTATCATTTGTAAAGCCAACGAGGAGAATGCAAACCATCTATTTGGTCATTGTATATTTTTTAAGAAAATCCTGAATGAGTTGAGCAGCCACTATAAGTTATTTGTTTGTTGGGATGGTGAATCTTTGGAGGACAGTTTGTTAGCCTGGTACTCACATGAGAAATTACTCAGATATCTTCATGTCTTTGTCCTTTAGGAGTGCTGGAAGGTGCGAAATACAGATATTTTCAATGGAATTAGGGGAAACCATTTGGTAGTTGTTTCCATAATTTTGGGAGCCTTCTCAGCTTGGAATAAACCAAATCTATTGAAGAATACTCGCTTAATTAAGAACCCCATCTTTCCGGTGGATATTCCTATAGGTTTTTTTACGGAGCAGCTCAAGCTGGTTTGTGTGGAGTTGGTTTTGTTTTAAAGATAAACCCCCTAGTTGTTATTAAAGGATGGATGAAGGCTGGGAGAGGAACCAATTCCAGAGCAAAGCTCTTCTCCCTTTGGGGTATTCTCTATTTGTCTAAGGCTTTTAGGGTCCATAAAGTCTTGATTGTAGGTGACTCTTAGGTTATCATTAGATGGGCTAGTGGGGTCTCAAACCTCCATTCTCTCATGCTAGAGAACGGGAATATGAAATTTCAAAGGTTGATTTCTTCATTCACTACTATCTCTTTTCAACATATTTATCGGGAGTTCAATGAGATGGAATACAGTCTATCAAAGATAGGGATAGGCGACATGGATGGTTTTATCCAATTTGAGGTTTGGTAGAACTCCTCAGTCTCTTTGACTGAAAGATTGGACTCTAGTTGAGGGATAGTGCTATCAGCAGGTTAGTTTTTGTTTCTGATTGCTTGAAAGATCCATATTTCCCAGACATTGTCTTCAGAGTCTTTGGTTTTTTTTTGTATGTAGCATACTTATGAATATATGTGACCTAGTATTTTCTCTATGGTTTATTTGCAATGAAAGAAGGAGACTATTGTAAATAGTTTATGTATCGTCTGGTTTCAACTTTTTTAATCTAAAGTTAAAATTTTATTCGCTTCAAAAAATAAATATAATTTATTATTTTACTTTTTTATATATATCCTAATGCACATTTATATGTAAGAACATTCATTTTGTATAGTTTATGTTTCGTAATCTTTTTTCATTGCTGTATTTTTTTAGCACTCCCCTCATGAAAGTGGTCATTAGAGAGAATTTGAGGTCAAAAATGAGCCTCAAAAGAACCAAAATGTACTAAATCAACCAATTACATTCTATTAGATGACATCATCCCCCATGGTTGAGGTGGCATTGCATGAGTTAAGAATGCTTATTTGTCACATTTTCTATGGTGGAAGAAAACCCATAGTTAACCAAGGTAGTGGTATAAGTACTTTTAAGATTCAAAGTAAAGTATTCACAATAAAAGTCATTTCACACTTTCTCATAAAATAATATTATTGTTATTTTCAACTAAAGTACTCACAATTCACTTTCTCATAAAATAATATTATTGTCATTTTCAAGTAAAGTACTCATAATTCATAAAAATGTCTTTTCACATTATTTTCTTATTTTCAAGTAAAGTACTCATAATTATTGTATTACATTATTTTCTATGAGAGACTTAACTATAACACTCCTTTACAATAAAATGAAAAAAAATGTTTTACAAAATAATAATGTTCTAAAGATAATATTAATAGTTAATTTTTTTTACATATTTTCACTAGTCAATTTTTAAGAATAAATCAAGTCTTATATTATTTTCTATGAGAGACTTAACTATAACATTCATTTACAATAAAAAAAAAATGTTTTACAAAATAATAATGTTCTAAAGATTTTATATATATATATACTACTCAATTTTTAAGAATAAATTAAGTCTTATATTATTTTCTATAAGAGATTTAACTATAACATTCATTTACAATAAAATGAATATATATAAAAAAATTATGATTTTGATATTAATTTATTCTAATAATACAATAAATATTATAATAATATTGTTAAAATTTTACATGTAAATAAATATCAATTAAATCACATTAAAATTAAATTGATGAGGAATGTAGTAAATATAAAAAGTCAACATAAATTAAAAAAATAACTCCTAAAAATAAAAATAAAAATTCATTTCATTTACAAGTTCAAGACAAATAAATGCTAAAGGACAATAAATTTTTTGGAATTTACAATGAATCTTAGTCACATCATTGTAGAGTTATTTTATTAATTTTATTTATAATAAATTTAGAAAAGTAACTTAACCATGGTTATTTATATTGTGCACAAAATGTAGTGTAGGAGGTGAGTTGTCATATATACCTACCCCATAAAACCCCTAAATCATAATATTTTAATATATCTTATATTTTTGTAGTACATCTCTTAGGAGGCCCATTTTTTACCTCAAATTCTCTCTAATGAAAATATATTATAGTATCATGTAGTCATAGCTCATGGTTTATCCCAGCTTTGTTTATCATCAAATGCCACTTGGATATATGGCTATATATATTGTTCATCCCAGTTTTGTTTATCATCAAAGGATACATACATACATACATACATACATACACACACACACACACACATATATGTGTGTGTGTGTGTGTGTGTGTGTGTGTGTGTACCAGTGGGTTCATCTTGTAATTAAGTAATTAAATTTAACAAGGTGATTCCCATTCCTTAGTTCAAATCATATGGCTTTTGAGTACCATACTGCTCCATGGCCTAAATATTGATATAAATTTTATTTTTAACCATGGGAATTGACAACTCGTCGAGATTACTTGGGTGAGGCTCAGGTTCAAAGCTAGAAGTTTCCACTATAACCTAAGAGTATATCCAACAACCTGTAAGCCATATATACCAATAAATTGTGACTTATCAAGGGCCAAGACGTCTTGGAGACACACCGAGTATGGGGGTTTTACTCACGGGGGGTTCCTACTCTTCTATCCTTATCACAACAAGCCAATGTCTCATTGGGGATTTGAACCTAAGTGGGGAGAGTGGGACCCCATTACTCATGGAACCCTAGTGACCCCAAATTGAAATTAACCCATGACCATTATAACCCCACTAACCCCTAATTAATAATAACTATTAACTATTATAACCCCACTATCTGCTAATTGACCATCACTATTAACTATTATAACCCCAAAAAATCCTAATTATCCTTAACTTTGGATGATTACAACCACACTAACCTAGTTATACCTCCTAATTTGCATCTAACATATCCCTAACCACTACCCCCTAATGCATATCAACCCTATCCCTTAAACCATATAACCACATAATCCCTTGACCTACCTATCCCTCTTAACCCCTAATCCATATAACACCCTTTCCTCTAATCGACCTTAACCATAGACAATTGTAAACATACAAACCCCTAAACAACAACACCTAATCATTATAACCATATTAAATCCTAAACATTATATCCCAACTAAACCCCAGTCAAACTTAACCCCAAACCCCTATAAACCCACATTCTCCTAATCATATGTAATCACTATCTACTCACTATAAACCCACATAACCTTAATCAATTGTATATCCCTAACCTACACCTTGAGAGATGAGTAATCTCCTCATATGAATCATATGTGCCTTGCCTCAAAATGACAGCCTTTAGGCAATGGAAATGACATTTAGATGTTGTGTGTCCCTCTTGGAATTGAATCAAGGGAGAGTCAACCATTGGGGGAATATTATTGGAACATGAGATTCACACTAGGGTGGGTGCATTTTTCATAATTTGCAGATTCCTATTTGAACAAGTATATTATGTATTGTACTCATGATTGATGGATATGTATGAATTGCAATTTTTCATTTTTTACATTTTAAATATTGTGTCTACATGAGTTAGTGAAGATGGGATGTAATGCTCCCTTCAATAGTACATGTGTCAATGACGTTGTGTGTGTCTCCTTTAGTGATAGACAATGTTTCCTTATGCTCTATTTGATTGACATTGTTAGATGAGTCCACTTGATTGAGAGAGAATATATATGTTATGCACAATAGATTCAGGCTCACTAGACTAGGCCCTACCCCAAAGTGTTTATGCAATAAATTTGATGTTTATACGTGGTTTATACATCAATATATCAATGTTTTGGCATGGATAACATTACATCTCAATAAAACAATTTTCTTAGTTGAACATTATTCCAAAGTGAAAACCTAGTCAAATCTTTAAGCACAAAGTCAAGTATCCAACCTTTTCAGGATTATATGTTATTTATAAGTTTTGATAAATCAATGTTAGTGAGTTTTTTTTAATTATAGGAAATTAGGAGGACGAAACTAATACAAAGAGTTTTGTTGAAATTAATGCCATAATAAATATTTATTTTCATCCCCAACGTAGTAATGACTCTGTGGCTATATAAACTATGATTTAATTGAATTACTAGTTTATCAACTAGAATACCCCAAGAGTCCCATTTTTTATGTATATGTAAAGCAATAACATATTTTGTCTACCATAATAATTAAATCAATTCATCGTCATTAGACTCAAGTTCTTTGCAAACCTCTACAATGAACTTGTGTATGTTTCCATGCTTAAGTTCAACAAGGATTCATTAACGATGAGAATTATTTATAAAGTGATATTCAATGAAAACAAGAAGCCTGTAATTGAACATTTTCTATCTCAAATATTTCTACAAGTTTAATTATTACAACCTCAATATGATATTTTTCAATAGAGTTTAGAATGCATCAATGTAGAGATAGACAAGCCTATGGATCCTTGGAAGGCATTCATAATACATCATCTATAGAGCAAATTTCATGGCCCATGGTCTCTATTTGTAAGTTTATAGATTACCTCAAGCTCTCTACATACACATAACACATGACCCAAAGACTGTGGAAAGAGAGAAAAAAAGTAAAAGAGAAAAATAAATGTATATCACTACTGTTACTTGGTATTATGGTTTGTCCCTTTCTTTTCCTCTCCATGGCCACACCTCCCACTAAATAACCTTCTTCTCTATTTTCTGCCAATTGACATTGTAAAATGCTTCCTCAATTTGATGGAGCCCCACACCTTGCAATGTCACCTCTCACCTTTGATGGTTGCTCACTAGTGTTTTCCTCTACCTATCTCATTGATTGTTATCCTTGTTAACTTGTATTATTGTCATATGGAGTTCCAAAGCCTCGATCTATCTTATGTATGAACACCATAGGTTATGCAACATGCTTTTCGCAATTTAACATCCTAATTCAATTGTTGGGTTTAAGCAAGATAGCAAAGTATGACTTCAAATTAACCATGAGTTCTCTATACTTCTCTTAAAATGCAATCATGTGTTAAAAGTACTCTAATGGAAGACCTTTATATGCATTCCCTTTATACTTGTGTCAAACAATTTGCACCTATAAAACATGTTTTTAATAAAGATAAGATTACCAAAAACAAATAATTAGTAATTTATAAAGTATTTAATTTTTTATAAAAATTTATAATACTATGAAAAATATAATAATTAAATAAAAATTATATTCAAAATTTATTTTATAAATATGAATTTGATTTCCATATTTATATTTAAGTTCTTTTTAATAATCAAAAGTATAAATTTAAATACTTTGTATTATTAAAGAGGTGTAAAAACTTTACTCAAATTCAAAACTAAAAAACTAATGTGTTTAATGAAAGAACAAATACAATCATTGTGTCGTTGGTGGGGACAAATCATAGAGATGAGAGAGTTAAGGTGAGATCATATGGTGGTAACATAGGATCCCAATAAGACGCCCTGTGCAGATAGAGACAGATCACTATGGTGGTAACATAGGATCCCAATGTGCAGATAGAGACACAGATCACTATGGTGGTAACATAGGATCCCAATGTGCACATAGAGACAGATCAAGATCAAGATCAATATGGTGGTATCACATCATGAGATTGTTGTATGAGATATGTAACTTCATTGGAATTTCGATATGCAATAAAAGACAATGGATAAGACTATTGGATTAAGGTAGTGACAAAAGTTGCACGTGCTTGTTTTTTATTTTAGGAGGAAAATAGTTACATTAAAAATTATATATATATATATATGCATGCATGCGTGTGTTTTGCTTTAATATATTTTATTTAAATATTTTAAAGTTTAATTATAGTAATAAAAAATAATCATAAATAAATTGTATATACTTGTACTATATGAAGTTTTCGTTATGTATTCTTTTATAATTTATATTATGTTTTTTTTAAATGCATATAGGTGAGTTTGGTCAACTTACTTATGTTTTTTTCAATGCAAGTGTAAAAGATAAAATAAGAGGTTGATATAATGAGTTACATATATTACTCAATGGGATGTGATGTGCATTATATTATAATGATTATTAAATCAACATTATTAAAAAGTTTAGGAAAGTTTTGAAAATATATTTTTAAAGATTAAATTTATATTCAAAAGTTTTTAAAAACAATTTAAGAAAATTTGAAATAAATTTATCGCTAACACACAACTATTTAATTTGTGGTTAGTGAATATCAATAGGTCACAAGTTAAATATCAAGAATAAGTTATCTTTTACTCTAGTTAAATAAGTTGCATTTGAGAAAGTGCCCTTTATCCATATATGAGCTAAGATTTATCCATGTATCACCTAACAGTTATCCATTAGGTATCAGTGCTTTAAAAAAAATTATAATTGTTTATTTCTTATTTCAAACGACTACCATAAAATCAATCTCTATAGTACATTTGTCTCATTTACTATTAGTCTTTTTTAATTCTAAAATAAAAACACATATTAGCGTAATTATATTTATTTCGAATTTAATTGTCTTATATATATATATATATCCTTCAACATATTAGAGTTATTTATCTTTAAATCAATCATTAAGAAGTTTTCTCATATTTTTTTTTATAACTGTTTATTTCTAATTTTGAACGACTGTCATAGAATCAATCTCGACAGTACACTTGTCTCATCCTCATTCGTAGATGAAAAAGCATAGGTCGTAGTCCACCCCAAATCTCAAATAAAAATGCCTATCGACTTAAAGATATATTAATCACCCATCATCATACTTCAAAATAATTGCTAACAGCAAATTATGAAGAGCGGTCTCTTCGTAGAAGACTATCTCTACATGTCCTTTTTGTTAAGAGAGGATCTTATGAAAGGAGAACTAGACGTCCTCTTTTGAATATTCAATTACGTCTAGTTCCTCATAAAATATAGTTATTTCCTTGTTAATAGATTAAAGTCCCTGTTGGCATAGTTCCATTGATATAGAATCAATATCCTTCGAATTTTGGTTATTGGAGATAGCATACAGCCTTATTGAAGAACGACCCCAAAATATTATAACATAACCATTGATTCTTATTAATTGTTTGTTTGAAAAATTGCATAAAAGTTAGTTCGGTTTAGAACATGAAGGCTAATTTGCTTATTATGTTGATAGACGTATTTATTAGAGATTTGGGGTGGATTATGGCCTATGCTTTTTCATCTACAGACGAGGATGAGACAAGTGTACTACCGAGATTGATTCAATGGCAGTCGTTCAAAATTTGAAATAAACAATTATATAAAAAAGAATATAAAAAATAAATGGTAGTTGATGAATGGATAATTGGTAGCGATGCATGGATAACTTATAGTTGATGAATGGATAGCCGAGAGTTCATTGCAGATAACTAGAAAAGTGTGAGATAAAAGAAGAAGCGATAGTTGATAAATGGATAGCATGAAGAATGTTGGTGATAACATGTACCTATGCATGGATAACTTAGAATTGAACTCATTTAACTAAAAGAATATGAGGAATAAAAAAATTTCCAAATTTTCTTCCTTTCCATCATTATTTCTCAACCATTTGATCCTTATCAGCGTGATCCAACCACAAACAATGTGGGTGTGCTAGTTGAGTAACTCAATGTCATTTCAATATATTGTCTTTTCCTGCATCGAAGGGAGGACGGAAGGCTCCATGGATGAGAGAGACAATTCTTCTTATTGACATTTAGACTCACTCTTAGTATGAAAATAGTCGCGCCTCTTTATTATTCCCTTCCTTGCTGGGAATTACGTAATTTCCCTGGTTTTGGTAAATGTGCAAGGACAATTTCAAATTTTTATCATATGGTTGTTTACCATTCATCCAAAGTTTTTATAGCTCAACGTCTTATTGCGAATTGAAATTTTCACACCTTCCCCCTGACAAACTACTGACACATTTTTTACTGCCGCCTTGACAACCTGTTGACATAGTTCTGACTTCCAGGACCATGCCACTTGATCGCCATGACAAGGGTTTGTCTTTTGATTTTTCCATCTATAAGTGGTCACCATCTCCATTTGTGCATGCCCTGCACCATCTGTGTACCATGCAAAGGTTCGAAAGACTATTTAGCATATGGATTCTGAGATCCATGGCATGTTGCTATATTGTTCAAGCAGCTAATGGCCTCACCATTGATATTAAAACTGAGGTTCAAAAGCTTGGAGGTTGCAAGGTTTCGACAGTCAATAGGAAGGTTGCAAGGTTTCAACAGTCAATAGTCGCTAGGACCATATCTTGTTAATTAATAGATTGTACATATAATTATCGCTCTTGGCAATTGTCATGGATTAGTCAGAACTAATCTCATGATTCATGGATTCTAAGGAATCATGGGTGACTGATATTGAGTTATATTAGAAGGAGGACAAACTCTCAGTGGAGTGGGACGAGAAACCTCCTTGCACTGTCCTATTAATTTATACAACTGTGATTACACTAATATATGTATATCCTAATGGTTGAAATATGAGATTTCTTATACTCTGGTTTCAATTTATTTTAGTAACCAAGCCTTAATGTTTCGTAATTAAATCATGTGTTTGATACGTAAAATTTGAACTCTAAATTTTATATTAATGTTGGAAGTTACCAAGTCCTATTATTTATGAAAAGATCTCAAGCACCCAAAACTTATCTTTGATTAAAATTGGTTGTGTAAGACTCTCAAGTTTGTTTATAAACTTAACTATAGTAGAACCAAGGTTAATGTTTAATCGAACTATTACCTTGATACTAAGAATGGTTGTGATAAGGTTATTGGTTTATGGAAATTATTTTGGAAAGTTTTTTTGGTCATTTATGTCTTAGTGTATTTATTTCCTAGCTCATGGGTGGCAATAGTGTTGAAAAGTTAATTAACATTGTTGACCTATGGTTGGGTGGAATGTTGCACCGTTATCTTCAGTCACCCTGGTGAATTTCTAGTTAAAAACTTCTTCCACATTATTTCATTGTTATTGTATTTTGACAAAAATGTATAAATGCTCACTTCATGTGTTGATGTTGCTCACTCATTTTGGCTATTGGAAGTTACATCATGTAAATGTAATGATACCTAGTTAATTATTAAAAATAAATAATTAACGTGTAAATAGTATTTTAATGTTGTTTATGCGCACATATGAGTCCATTATTATGTTAACATAACATGAGGCTCGCATAGATATGCGAATGTGTAAAAGCATTTAAGATAAAAAGTTTAAAGGCCACTCGGAATCTTTTATTGGTTGTGAAAGCTTCGATGGTTTGATTATCTCTATTGTAGTTGAAAACTTGACTAAAAAATATGTTGGATTCAATATGATATAGAAACTTGGTCCTATTATACACATAGTTACATTTGGTATTGTACCCATGAACTCATAGGTTGGAAAGCGTTGTTTATGTTAATTTGTACAATCACCTCTCGTTAACTAGACCATAGGCTTGGAAACATTGTGGACTCATGAAAAGAGGTAAATAATAAATGAAAGAGTCCCTCATCTTGTTGTTCATTTTGCATAAGTTTAGCATACTTGTAAATGTTAATATAGTCTTGATAATATTGTTTAAAAATACTAAAGTTTATCATCATACTTGTAACACATAAGTTGTTAAACCACATTCAGGTATGACGATAGGCCGTGTGTATAGATAGATATGGAATTTATTATTATAAATTTTATGTGGTTCTAATTTTATTGAAGGATTAAGTAATAATTGGTGAAAAGCACTCAAGAAATTGATGTAGTTTTGAATAATATTAATTTTAATTAATAGTTTTACTTAAAGTATGATTGGAAAAGGTTAAGATTTGATTTACATACAAGGTAAACAATGGATGTATATGATTATAGACTTTATCATGTAGAAAGATGCATGGCATATGGCATATGTTTTTTTTTAAATAATTGATTATGTTGAATAAAAGTGAAAGTTAACTTTTTAGGGTTTAGTGATCATCTTATGTTGTTGTGATCATCTTATATTATATTGTTGATATTTGAAAATGGTTTTCGCTTTTTTTAAATAATTGATTATGTTGAATAAAAGTTAAAGTTAACTTTTTAGGGTTTAGTGATCATCTTATATTATATTGTTGATATTTGAAAATGGTTTTCCGCACTATAGAAATCATACTTAACATATTGATAAGGTTAACACATTAGTGCTTTTAGGTGTATAATTGTTTGATGTTAATAGAAAATTTTATACTCCATACTCCAATATAGTTAATCTATGTATTGGTTACATTACACTTTCTCACTAGAAGTAATGAAATGAAGTACATATACATACCAATTAAATAAAATAAGAAAATAATATATGTTAAAGATATACTTATTTTTGCTTTTTCTTTTCGGAGAATTCATCCTATCAAGAATGTATCCCATGTCGGAGCGAGCCTAAATATTTTAACCTCTCCCTCATGAGGTTTGAACTTGTGACCTAATGAGGATCAAACCCCACACAAACCACTCGATCTGCATCTCATAAGCTATTTAAATGGTATACTTATAACAATGCCCTTGATACCATGTAATTGTACGTACTGTTATTCCATCATTTTATTGACCAATGATTTGAACGATAGAAAATTTCCTCTATGATATATTTAATGTTATACTTACAACAATGCCCTTGATACCATGTAATTGTACATAATGTTATTCCATCATTTGATTGACCAATGATTTGACCTATAGAAAATTTTCTCTTAGATAGATAGATAGATAAAATGGCATATAGATTTTCCCTGACCAATCCACACAGTATGGGTAATGTGGGTATGGGTATTGGTAGTAGTTGATTTTCCAACAAGAAAAATAAATAAATCAAATGCAAACCATAGATGAAGAATAAGTTTCCTCGGACACATAACTTTATTCATAAGGAAAAGAGTAATTACATTACACTCATAAAACTCTCTTAACATCTCATAGAGAAGAGAGCTTGTTTATATAGCTCAATCCTAGACTAGAAAGTAGGATGACAACCAATCATATAATCACATGGAAATGATAATTGTCATTTACAAACAAGCAATCCTATTCAAATTCTAATTGATTACTAAACTAATTTAATTCTTTAATATAATTCTAGAAAATACCTAGAATATAAAACTTGGGATTAAGAGGTCTAACATCCCCCCCTTTAATCCAAAATGTTATATTTACAAATGCCAAGTTCATCTCTGAACTTAGTGAATTGTATTCTACCAAGTGGCTTGGTAAAAATATCTGAAGTTGGATCTTTCAGAAGCCTTCATATGTGCTTAAATGAAAATTATTTCTGAAAAACCGTCAAATCTGGATTTTGGATGGTTCATCTGAAATGAACTTGAAGAGAGCTGAAATTATGGAGTGAACAGCTGCCATGTCTGAACATTCCCTGTATGCTTGACAATTCCATCATTTTCTAAGTGATTTAGTTAGAAGACGTTGGTGTCTTCTGCTAATTGGTGAACATATAGTATCACCATTATACAATCAGTGAATCACTGAAAAGATCCCTCAATATTTCAAGATTGTTATGTGTCGATCAACATGCCAATGCATCATGTATTTGAGTCTACCATCTTCAGACTTTTGTTGTTTGTTCCCCATTTGGAAATTTTAGATTTTGTCATCTATTGACTTTTGTTTCCCATTTGAAAATTTGAATTCTTTCATCTACAAACTTTTGTCCATCTTCATAGTAGTGTATCAGAGTCTACCATCTATAGAATTTTGTTGTTGAAACTTGAAGTATGACAATCATTATCAATATTTTCCCTTTTGTTAGCTGGAAGGTGAGAAGATATTTCATGTGGGTTACCCTAAACCAATTCACCATTGTCTCATAACTACTCCCCCTTTAAAAAGAAATAGTGTTTTGTAAATGTACCCCCCTTTAAGATGCAAGAGAGTACCAATTAGATTTCAACTCAAAGTGGGCATGTGGAAGCATCCACATGTTATCTCATCCCCTGAGAGCCATGCTCAAAATCTACGCCATAAGGGGACCACTGGAGTTATACTCTATCAAGTACAAAAAGACTATGTGCTATAATATGAGTCTTTACTCGAGATTGTACTCTTCGGTAAGGATGATGTAATTTATTGATTGTTGATGTCCATTACCAAGTATTGATCCACCCATAGTGAATCTTTAATCTTGTAGGCTTGTTTCTCTTGGAACATTTTTCTGATGCATGATTATATTTTCCACAATGCTGACAAGGATGGAGATCAAAACATCGATCTTCCATATGACCAACTCTTTGGCAATATTGGCACTTAACACTTTGAAGGAATCAATTTTTCATGAAGGAATCCTACACTCAAAAATTGAATTGGTTTGGAGTAGTATGGAATATGAAAAGCCATATCATTTTCATATCTGAGTCATGTTCTGTGCTTGTTAATAATTTATTCCCAAGGTCAGATGATGGGCTTGGAAAGAGTGTTCTGCATCGATTGTTTTGAAGTCTGTGAAGTTTGATTCATTGCATATTGTTGCATTATTGAAATGTTTTCTTCGTGAACTCAAAAGAGAACGCTTGAACTATACATTCACAGATAGATTCATCTTCATTGGATACTACTTTTGTATTTGGCCCACTCAATTTTGGTTGCACTCTTTGTTGATCTGAAACATCATCATTATCATTATCATCATAGAGAAGATTGTTCTAAACAAAAAATAGTTCAGAATGTTGTCGATGTTGGAGATGATTGAAAACATCATCATCAAAAAAATTTAACAAGGATTCCTTCTCATCACTAAATAAGGAATCATTGGTCATACTCTTTGTTTCACCAAGTTGTACTAGGTCATCTGTATCACAAGTAACATCATTCATTTTATTTTCAAGAAATTGTAGTTGAAGGAGTTTAATCACTTGCTCCTTCATTTCAAGTTGGTCTTGAAGTTTAACAACTTGATTTTCCAATTTTTTAAAGGCTTCTTGAAGCTCTTTGATTTTTTTATTATCATTTTGTAATCGGTTTCCTCCTTTACCCATTGTCACGCTCACTTGAACTTGCTCGCTTGCACTTGCTTGTTTTCATTCTCTCTTGTATTTATGTCACGCTCGCTTGCTTATATGCTAATTTTAGGGTGACGTGCACAACCGATCATGCACCCAAAAATGTGTTTTTACAATGATCTTGTAACAATCTTGATTTAGACTCAAAGAATGGAGAGTGTCGGGTTCAACAAAAAATGCACCCAATTATAAATTCAACTTGACTTGATTTCAAAAAAGACAAGTAAACTTAAAAAAAGGACTATTTGTAAGTTACAATTAATATTTATTTCATGGTTGAATTGTGATATTTAACTTTGAATTCGTTGTCAATGCGTTGACTCCTTGATTACTTGATTTCCCATTGCAGGTGCTTAATCACGCATGCTTGAATGATGAAACTTGATGTTTGTATTTGCAAGTATTTAACAAGTACTTTGATTGCCTTGAATTGCATATCAAATGTGATGAAGGTTAAGTGTCAAGTATCCAAAAAAACATGCACCATACACAAGCAAAAATTGTCTTTGATCTCCCTATTCCAATTTCGGGACGGATCAAGAACACATCCACCACTAAAAATTGATCTTTTATTAAAAGCTTTGATACATTTACACTTGACACTCCATAGTTCAAACGTTATCTTCGCACCTCCTTTTATAAGCTCAAAGCTCCTCCTCTAAAAAAAAACTAAGTCTTCACCTAACCTTGCAAGCCTTAAACATTGAGCACCAAGTTACCTTTGAATTGTTTTTGTTGGAACCATTATTCAATAATCCCTTTTGAAGTAAATGATTTCACTTACAAAAATGAACCCCCTTATAACTCCCTTTTGAAATTAACTAAAAGTTCACTTTTAAACGTTTAATAAATACAAAAATCCCTCTCAATATAATCTTTTCAAGTTTTTAATGCACTTACTTCCAAATGAAGAAGTGTTTTATTTCAAAACATTAACAAATATATGTTCCCATTTTTTTCAAATTTACAATATTCAAAGTCTTCATGCTCCCAGATCGGGGCAGAAATAATAGATCGTTGTGAGGATGTGAGAACATATCACGTGAAGGAAAATTTTTACCAAAATGCAAGTTCAAATCGTTGTTGCATTACACCATTCGTGGAATTAAGAGGGACATCACCTAATGAGAAGATCTCCATCACTAGATTCCATAAACGATGTTGATTGCTGGAAAGAGGGGCGCTTCAAGCTACATGGAGAATTCAATTGCTGAGGTGATCTCGACTTTACCAAAATGAGGGCATTTCACTACGTGGAGACACTGTTTGACACCCACATGGACACAAATTGAAGGAATGTCTTGAAGGAAAATCCTTGGCACTTGTCACGATTTAGAGCTTGGAAGCAGCGCACCGATCACACTAGTTTGCTGAGAGGTGTTGTTGCACCAGAGGAAGGGTTTTGTTGTCTTGTAGTAATTGCGCTTAGGCCTCCCGGGATACACTGTTTCATTGCACCAGTTTGCTAAGATCGTGGAGAAGTCATTGCAATGTGATGTCCTGCTAGAGATTCTTCAAATAAAATTTACAGATAGGTGTACACATTTTTTAGTATTAACTCAACACCATTACTTATCATCAAATTTCAAACTGAAAGATTCT
This sequence comes from Pseudotsuga menziesii, assembly GCA_001517045.1. Taxonomy (NCBI): domain Eukaryota; kingdom Viridiplantae; phylum Streptophyta; class Pinopsida; order Pinales; family Pinaceae; genus Pseudotsuga; species Pseudotsuga menziesii. The sequence continues at coordinate 182,031 of LPNX010125090.1, read as the reverse complement.
CTATATTTGTATCACTTAGATCTGTAGATTCCCGACGTACACTCCAAGCGCTTCATACAATCATCATCTCACAACATTGGCTTCACATATTGAAATATCGATTGAGTCCTAGAATTTGTAGACATTTGAGTACATATATGAAGACAGAAATCACCTCCATATTGCTCAGATCAAACTTTGGGCAGCGTGAAGCAGAATCGTTGTCAAATTGCAAGCATAGAGGAGATCATTGATGTAGATCCAGGAAAGCGTAGGTAGATCACTGTAAAAAATAAAATTTGATGTGATTTGGTAGATCGTTGTGATTTGGAAGATCGTTGTGATTTGGTAGATCGTTGTGATTTGGTATATCGATGTGGCTTGGTAGATCGTTGTGGAGTATATCGTTGAAATATTGCAGAGGTTAAACTAGATCTTAGTGGATCTTATCTCTTTTCCAATCAAATCAATGAGTGGGATCGATGATGTTGTCACTAAGAAAACATATTTTTTTTTATGTAGAACAGATCTCTCTGATGGAAAGCACTAAATTGTTGTTGTAGGAGGACACTGCACCAAATCTCTACCTTGCTTCCTTCTGATCACTGCAAGATTTTTGGTATGTTTAGAGATTGTATAAAGAATACACTAGATAGATCACAAGTGTGGAGATATGATCTTAAAAAATTCTCGTGTGAAAACTTCTTCTAGATCGGGAAATATTCCTTCTGATCACTGACTCGAATACATATCTCATAGAACAAACAATGGTTGTATCCAGTTCTAAAAAAATTTAGAACTCAAAAGATATTTCAACATAAACTTATAATTGTGAATTACAGAAAACAATAATCATATATTATTGTTAGATCTACTCGTTAAACATGGTAGATCAGATAAAAAGGAATTATATTCATGATTCAAAGAAAAAAAATCTGATATGCTGAAGATGTTGATTTTACTTATAAAAAAAACTTGTTGCAACGTAAATACATTTTCCTTATTTTTAACAACAGAGTTACCTCCCAAAATAATTGTCTTAAAATTTGAGGCAATCATGTTGGCAAAGATTTCCTAGCTTCATCAACTCAACATCCACCTTTTACCGCCAATCAACTCACCATGAAACAATTCAACATGGCTTTGATACCAAATGAAGAATAAGTGTCCTCAGACACATACCTTTATTCATAAGGAAAAGAGTAATTACATCACACTCTTAAAACTCTCTTAACATCTCATAGAGAAGAGAGCTTGTTTATAGAGCTCAATCCTAGACTAGAAAGTATGAAGACAACCAATCATATAATCACATCAAAATGATAGGTGTCATTTACAAAGAAGCAGTTCTATTCAAAGTCTAATTGCTCACTAAACTAATTTAATTCTTTAATATAATTCTAGAAAATACCTAGAATATAAAACTTAGGATTAAGAGGTCTAACAACAAGATCTTCGTCTCGGAAGCAAAATGAGCAAGGTATTTTAATGGAAATGTATCCATGTATTGAATGTATTCAATAGCATATATATATATATATATATATATATATATATATATATATACAGAGAGAGAGAGAGAGAGAGAGAGAGAGAGAGAGAGAGGGAGAGATTTGTCTATAATGTTATTTTAAGGAGTGGCTTAAGTTAGTAATAGAATAAGGAATAATATAATAAGTATTAATTTACAATATAATTGTAAATTTTTGTCATATTTTCATTTACTTTTAATGATGATGAAGATGATTAACTTCCACTGATACCAAATTTGGTCTATCAGACCTTAACAAGGATAATACTTGGTTTGCTTTAAAATCTTGTTCCAGTGCTCAAAAGCTTGCCAATAATCTTTCCAAGATCACTATAGTTTTGGAAAGTTATGAGGTTATAAAGGTTTGTATTGTAGTAAATACTGTGAACTCGGATCTAATGTGGGTGTAAGAAAGTCACTCTAAGAGAAAGTGATTTTCATCTTCAACACTCATAGACTCACAGAGATAGCAAACCCTTTCCTCCCATGGAGTTTTAGGAATAGACCAATGCCATGTTTCGCTATGGATTTCATGAGAGTTTGTTCTAATATTGGCTATATTAATTTTCTTTTGTGAGATAGTTACTACCGAGAGATACTTATGATATTCCAAGTTAGGATTAATGACCTTTTTATAGCATCTTAATTTTCTCTTAACCGTTAAATTTTCCTCACACCAGAATTTCTCCTTAAATTTAGAAGTAATAATATTTTTGGAATTATCAATGATCTACAAAATGTCATTTTCATCAATTCCCCAATGGTTTAACCAACCCATGGTATCTTTACACCAACACCACTTGAGGTGTAATTGCTTTTGACTTTATTTAAAGCAATTTTAGGAAGTCTCTTGTTTCCCACGTTATTTATCTTATGGTTGTACATCATGTACCTAGTCATAGCCATGCTCTCGATGGGGAAAAGACCCACTTCTATGAGGAGAATAGGATAAGGTGTATTGATTTTAATATTTAGGTTATAAGTTATAAATCACTTCTGGATTTTCTCAATATTCCTCCAAGATTCTCTAGAAATGTTACACCCCCATACTTCACAACCATACAAGATAACATGGATGACAATAGTTTCAAATATGAACTTCTTTTTATCCCACATGACTAGATTTCCTTATTTACAGTTATTTTCAATACCAAAATAAGCTTTCCACCCTCCATTAATCCTTTTCTCAATGCTATAGTCCCAATTGAGCTTGTGATGAATATAAATTCCGAGATACTTGTAAGAAGTCACTTCCTCTATATTTCTATTATCATAAATAAAGTTAGCATAGGTGTCTTTCTTAGATTTTATGATCGTGATTTTTGTCTTGTTGGTGTTAACAGTCACACACATGTTAGAGAAAAAATATTTAAGAATTATTAATTGTTTATTGAGATCAAAAGGACACCTTGTCATAAGAATAATATCATCAACATAAAGTAGGAGGATGATAACTATCCCAGCTAAGAGGGGGGAACCTTGTTTAACTCCAATATTACAATTTATATATGTTGTCCACCCCTCATAATTCTTAAACTTGGCAATGACCTTTTTGTATAACCTTATCACGGCGAATATCAACTCAAAAGGAACCTGAAGCTCCTCTAGCATATTCCATGGGTTATTTCTAGGCGTTGTATCAAAAGCTTTTATAAAATGCACAAAGCAACAAAATAGGTTAGACTTATTATTACAGCATTCCTCTGCATGATCCTAAGTGTAACAAGGTGGTCCGTGGTTGAATGATTCCTTCTAAAACATGCTTGTCCTTTAGCCCACTTACCTTCCATTTCTATCCATTCATTGATCTTATTTTATAGGATAATACCATATAAATTAGCTAAGAGAGGGATAATCATATAGTCCGATAATTAGAGGGGTCATTTAATGAGGATTTGATTCCAAGATGCAGGAAACCCTTACTTGACCTCTAGATTAAAGAGTTTGTGGATGTGCAGGATGAGGACAGGCCATCCAATTTTTAAGATTTCAGCTTGGTATCCTTCAATGTATTTGTATTTTCCATTTTCTAAGTGATCAACCCTGAAATATATGTCTTCTAACGAGAATACTTCTTTCGTTGTAAGAAGGGTTTGAATGTTATCTCTGATATCTGGGGATTCATAAAGCTTTTTAAGATAGGAATTCCAATCTTTTAAAGCAATTTATTGTCTTCTTTTGTTTTGCGAGATAGAATTTTCCTCCATAATTTCTTAGGAGCCACCTTGGAGAGGTATAGGATATTTTCCTTCCTTTTACTTAGATAATACTTTTGTTTATTTTAATTAAGGGTTTGTAGTGATTTATCTTGTCCATTTTTATCGAATATGTAGTAGCTTGCTTAATTTATTTTATCGCGTCTTTACACCCTTGATCATACCAAGGGTTGGTTTTACTATTGATCCTTTTAGTCGAGACTTCAATAGAGAAATTGTTAATGGAGGACAAGAGGGTTGTAGCAAAATTATGGTAGATATTTTTTATATTCTCCATACTATATAAAGGAAACAATTCATTTTTTATATCATGGAGAAAAATGTCAGCTTTATTTTTATCGAAGATAAGGTGCTTTTGGAAATGACAGTTTTCCTCCTTGGGATTTCTATGCATGGAAATATTGAGAGTTATAAATAAAGTCTATGATCAGATTCAGGCTCATGGTCGTTGAAGATGTTGAAATCTATTAATTTGTTGTATATAGGGATATCGTATATAACATAATCTACCACACTACTTCCAATCCCATGGATACAAGTCATTTGGCTAGATTTTGGTCATTTTGTGAGACCGTTGCAAATGATAAGATCATGAGAAATACAAAATTTGACCAACTCAGACCCTAATAAATTTTCACCTAGATCTTCAAAACTTCTTTTGTACCTGTTAGCTAGCTCAAGGTATTCATCTAACCAAAGAGGATTATGGTTGGAATAGTTTCTTAAAAGAATAACTTGGTTCCTAGAGGTTTGAGCATTGAATTCACCCATCAAAAGGATATTTCCATCCTTCCTTAAACTAGAAATATCATGTTCTAAACGATCATAAGGAATTTTTTTATCTAAATTGGTTTTTTTATAGAAATTGGAATTAATAGGGGAAAAATAACATATGGCTATGTAGGTTTTTTCATCATTAATGTATGTAATCTCTATCCAAATAAATTGGTTGTAAGGGTGTTTCTTATAAATCCTAACATGTGGGGATATGTTCTTCCTAATGTAACAAGCTATACCCCCAATTCCTATAGGACATGAACGTTTATTCCATATCGACCATAGGACATAGTTGTCTATATCAAGGACCTTGGACTCCTCGTGTTCCCAAGTTTCAACCAATAATATAATATCAATTCTGCTTGGGATCCAACTTAACTTAAGGCCTTTGCTCCATGGAAATCATCGATAGTTCTAGGAGAAGATACGAAGTGTGTAAAATTGGTATTTATTACTATCCTTTTGGTTTCTATCTCTATTTACAGCTTTCATGTTTTTGATTAATTCACATTTTCCCTCCTTCCTAGCTTCCTTTACCTTTTGGACCTCCTTTCGTAATTTGGCATGATCCTATGGAATGAGATCTTCATGTATAATATCCCCGAGCCTTTTAAACTTGATGTCTTACTGAGTATGTTTTATTTTTGTTCAGTAGAGCTAACCTTAACCCGTATTAGCCTTTCTTTATTCTCAATTAATTTCCCCAACCTGTTTGCTTCTGTGAGACTGGTAGTTTCAATTTGTAACCTATTGTGAAGTTTTGTCTTGACAATGGCTAACATATCCTCTTCGTCCACCTCTTTTAAACCAAAAATTATGAGGTTTAAAGCTCTTTTGTTACGATCATGGTATAAGGCTATGGATTAATTGAAGTTTGTTTCATTTGTTGATAAATGTGATAGAGATAATCAGGGTAAATATGTCAAAATTTTGGAAATATTTTGGAGTACTGTCTCTGGAAAAAAAATTCTCTAGGACTAGAACGGTGATGCTTTTTTTGAAGGGTGAGGAGCAACAAGGGAATCCTTAGGATAATTCCATTATTTTGAACCCTTATGAATACCCTGGTGATGTCACTAATATGTTAACATGATTATTGCAGTATCTTCATAAAATAGAATGAACATCTGATATAAGGAACTTTCTCTCCTCTTTTAGGGATAAAATGATTGTGTAACACAAAACTTTAAACATTTTAATATAATTTTCTAAGCTAATGTTATTGACCTGTTTTTGTGTTTGAATTTCATATTTGTAATGTATTGGTAATTTCTAATGCCCACTTATTTAATTTGAATACTTATTTAAATTTTGTCTTAATATTGTAGTTATAGTTTTAGTTATGGTGTTTTTAATAGGAGAAAACTTGAGAGTTCCTCCTTTACCCTGCTAGACTAATAAACTATGATTCTCTTGTAGATATATCTTATGTTCAACATGGATTTGGTAGTTACATACAGTATCCTAGGAATGTTTGGACCCTATAGTCATGATATTTGTAAAATTCGCATACTGGATATTTTCCTATGCTTGAATTGATTCCTTGCTTGTCACGATACATATCTAACTTTGTTTAATACAATTTATAAAGGATATTGTTTTGTAGAATATATAGTTTTATGTATTTTCCCAATAAATTTGTAGCATATAGAGTTTACAGTTTTGTAGCATCTATAGTTTTCCTTAAAATTATTGATGTTGCTTGAATATGCCTAGCCAAATATGATGTAAATGCAAAACCTTCTTCTATCTAACGAAAATTTGGCCAACAACATGACTTTCATAAGAAATGTATGCATCTCATTTGAATGGAATCCCAGATATTCTTGGTTCCTTCAAAATTATCCATTTATCCCCAAAAATATCCCCTTTACAATGTAGAGGAGAGACAGAGGATTGTAGTTGACTATAATTTGCACCCAAAATGTTTTGGTTGTTTGAATATCTACTTGTTGATTTGAAGGTTCCTCTCCAAGGTACATGTGGCAGCAAATATGGTGTGCATGTAGTAGTCTGTAGTAGCAGTTTGAGGCCACACCAGTGAGCCTTTTAGAAGTAATTTGGATGTCCTTTAGTAAATTAGAAGAGGGTGCATGCACGCACCATATCTGAAGTTCGCCCTTTGTAAATTTTTTAATATTTAAAACAGAAGTAATATTTATTTCTGATTATTTATTTTTAATGTATTTTCTATTATGGTGTGACTACATCAAATATGACACTTAAAGGAGGTGTTTTTCATAACTTGGTCATTAGTACATTGGGTGAGTTTTACTATGAAAGGCTAGTGACTGGTTTCCCTATACCTATCACAAGGATGATGATTACACACACCCTATCCAATGGTGAATAGGGAACACTTGCAGTGGTACAAGCCACTCCCAGTTTAAGTTTGGTATTATCTCCCATTTTCATAAACTCACTTCTATTTGCAGTCAAGCATTATGCTTGATTTTATACATGTCCTCGTTTTGGCTCATAGCCAAATAGAAGGGTATATTTCATGCTCATGATGAAATAACAAGGTGGTTACATTGGCTATTTGATTTTACCAATCATTATTTATTTCACGTGTTAGAGTAGGATAGAAGGATACACTTTACTTTGTGAGGATTAGGTTTCATTGTATGCTCCCTTTGGTATTTTCCTTATGCATTTTCTTGTAAAGCCATTTTGAGAAATATTGAACAAGACCAAAATGGATTGCTATGTGGGGTTTGAGGATGATAGTGTGGACCTAACTTTCCACATATAATTTTATCAGGTACAGAAGAGATCTGGCATTTTCTTGCACCTTTCTAGAAGTGTGCTAGTATCCATATGGATTCAGGTGTTGCCCCTCAAAATTCCTTGGAATTTTGTTTTGAGATCTCCATAGGCATGCATGCTAGAAGACCTATTTAAGGAGTAAATTATAGTACTGATAGCATAGAATGTTGTCGCCATTTTTAGACCTACTATGGAAACAATAAAGGAATTATTCTTAGAATTTTATTGGGCATACATTACAGGCAAATTTTGGGAAATACTGTAAGATTAAAGATGAGAACCTAAGAACATGATGCAGGGGGATATGAATGAATACATTATGTAGAATTTGAAGAAATGTGTATACTACCCTCATTTTTGCAGTCATGTGAACACCATACTATGCAAAGTAGCAATGAGATGAGCTAATGTGAGGACTTAATAGTAGCTTGGGTGTCTTCAAAAGATGGATGGTTGAAATATTGTCATCTTGGAATGCAAAAGGTAATGAAGGTTGTGTAGGGTGCACACCGGCATCTACAATACCATAGTTCAATCTCAATTATCCTTTTGACCACCCAGAGATTGTTATTATAGATGTTGTGATGGATGATATCACAACTATTTCCTTGATATTGGAAATGCAATTGCAAGCTATGGTCCCCATTTTGTTTTGAAACCAAGTATGAAGAAATAATAATAAGTCAGATGCCCATGTATATTTTCCATATCCTTCATATTTTATTCCAATTATTTAATTATCAATGGAAATTGTGGGAAGGAGTAATGGATAATATCATGGATCTTCAAATTACTGCTAATGGGAAGGTGATAACAAGCAGTGATACAAACCATTTAGAACAAAAATACACAAAGGGAAGCATAGGCCTTTTTCTACGAAAATGTTTAGAATACACAGAGATAATATATTATAATTTCTCCTATTGAATATTAAATATAATTCTTTTCCATGGAAAAAAACATGTACAACTTAGACCACTTATTTATTTTGAATACTTATTTAAATTTTGTCTTAATATTGTAGTTATATTTTTAGTTATGGTCATTTTGTATCCTTGTGTTCTCTTTTAAATCACCTTGGGCATCGTCGAGACATTATTGGTTGGTTGAAAACATACAAATTTAGGTGACAAACTTGATGAGGATTGCAATATATTTTGATCTAGTAGCACATTTAACTGTCAATACGAAATCGACAAAGAATTTTCTTGGAAATATTTGCAGGTGACTTACCTTTATTTTTTTTTAATTATTTTTAAAAAAGAATGAATTAAATTATTTAATTGAATACGTCTTTCGAAAAATCCATATCATTTTGATGTAAATAATTTAGGATATAATGTTGTGTCCACTAAATAGGTGCGTCGGGGGAAAGGATCATATGATCTTTTTCTTTTGTCATTAAGTGGATATCAATAAAGAATATAAGGAAAGAAGGATCGGTTGATATTTTCCTTAGTCATTAAAGTGATGATCAGGAAACAAGAAATAAAAGAAGGATCAGATGACACTCCCTAAGGAAAACCTATATGGTTTCCTTTGTAATTAAGCATACATTGTCTCCAACCATGCTTTTATAAACACGCAACCATCCTCCTCCAATGTTGTATCATCTAAGAAACCAAAAACATTTTAGGAGTGTCAGCAAATTGTTCGTTCAACATAAGGTTGACATGGTAGTGCTAAACAACATTGTAAGGTGTAACGCGGGAAAGGATTGGCATATATTTCCTCTGTCATTAAGTGGATACCAAGAGAAAAGATAAGGAAATAAGGATCAGTCGATATTTTCCTTTGTCATTAAAGTGATTATCAGTAAACCAGGAAATAAAAGAAGGATCGACCAAAACTCCCCAAGGAAAAACTATATGGTTTCCTATCTAATTAAGTATACATTTACACCAACCATGCTTATGTATACACAGATTCATCCTCCTACAATGTTGTGTCATCTAGGAATCCATATATATTTAGGAGTGTCGGTTAATTCTTCTTAGACCTTGTGGTTAGTGTAGCAGTGTTAGATGGTAGTTTAAGGTTTATCCATGGAAATGATCGGTCGATCCTTTCCTCTATCATTAAGTGCATATTAGGAAACTAGAAAATGAAGGAAGTATCGGTCGATGTTTTCCTTTTTCATCAAGTGATTATTAGGAAAACTTGAAATAAAAGAAGGATCAACCAACACTCCCCGAGGAAAACATATATTGTTTCCTTTCTCATTAAGTATACATTGTCTCAAACCATGATTATGTTTACATGGAGTTGTTGTACTCCATTGTTGTATCATCTAGGAAACGAGATATGTTTTAAGAGCGTAGGCCAATTATTCTTTCACCATAAGGTTGACGCGGCATGTCAAGCAGCAACATAAGCACAACATAAGGTGTATCGGGGGAAACGATCATCCCCTGTTTATTCTGTCATTGAGTGGATATGTAACGAACCTCCAATGGCTCTGACAAAAACAACTAACATGCATGCATATAAATAAATCTAGATCTGGAAAATGCTTTAAGAGCACCTTTGTAATGCCCCGGTTCTGACCTTGTTGCATTAAATGTACATGATGTATATATTGTAATGATCATGGTGCAGAGCTAAAGGCCAAGGCCCCACCATTGATTGGTTATGTTATGTTTTGGATTTGAATTTTGTCACCGATGGTATATCGGGGCATGCGGCATATATTATGTTGGCCATCATGTAAATATGCATCATGATTAATTAAATGAACCTGACCAGCTACGATCGCGGCAACTAAAATGAGAAAGGGGCATGATTTTCACAAGGATAAGGGTGGGGGAAATGTCAACCTTGGCCAATGAGAGAAAACCCATGTGTCTTATTCCCTTGTCTCATTCCAACCACTTTCATTAATAAAGGCTGCTGGTGGTTGAGACAGTTATGGTCTTTGGGGAGTGGGGTGGCAGGACTGTCAGTCCTCACCCACACGCACACTCCATCCATGGTTGACTCTAGAATGGCAAAAACACTCACGAAGACATTTTTTTCCTCTCCACGACTGTGTTGAAGGCTCACGCACTTCCAATTCACGTCCTTCCTGTTGTTGTTCATCCACGGAAAAAAACGGAGCTATTTTGATCTCACGCAGCCAGGCGAGAGGAGCCGTTTCCACTACCATTCACGTTTTCCTCACGAGGGAATCGACTGTGTTTTAACCCGTATTGGAATTGGGTGTTGATTTCTCTCACTCGCCGTGTTTTTCCATTGTTGTTACTCACCGAGTCAGCTGGGAGCCGTTCAACCACTGTCCCTCACGATTTTTCCTGTGGAAGGCCATTTTTACCCCAGGGACTATGTGTAGGTTCCTTAGTGACTTCACTTCTTAGATGGGTCACTGATTTTTCCCCACGTAGTTGTCTGTGGTTGCTGTGGTCACCCTTTCATTTTGGGGACTGTTGTAAGTTCATTGGAGAGTCATTTTGGCCACGATAGGGCCAAGAATGACTCAGAATTTGTTTTCCCTGTTTAAGCTATAACAACTAAATTAATTGCCTGAGTGCAATGGCTGGTCTTCGGACTATGAGAGGAGCAGGGATGTTGGCTTAGATTTGCTTGATAAACCCGGTGGTTGGAAACCACACAGACAGAGCTAGAGGGCTGGCCTTCTTCTCCATCACCCCTGGATAGCACTGGAAGGGAATGCAGGGCCTGAGGGACTGTGTAGCAGAGAAGGGACAGATTCCTTGTGTTGGGTGTGTTTGGGTGTCTTAGAGGTCAGGCTAGTTCTAGTGTAGGTGTTCATGGCTCTATAATGAGCTCACCAGCTTAGCAATTTTCCTTCTCCAGCTCCTTAATGACCTGATAAACCCAACTCTGTTGGCTTGGCTATGTGTTTTGCACATCCTTGGCTATGTGTAAGCCTGCTAGTTCCCTTATTCCTTGGAGAATCATGCCCATCTCGGGGGTGGCAGCGCTGCTGAGAGATTAAGGAGCACGTTGGCCTATGGTTGGGTGGAACGTTGCAGCGACGTAGCTGGTTGTGGAGCGAAGTTTCCATAAGATAAGTGATCTGTCCATTTTACTTCTGCAACTGTAAATTCTATTAATGGAAATGATGAACATGTTAAATGAATGCTTGTAGAAATGTGTGTTGTTTCCGCTTTGTATGACAAATGAATGCATCTGTGCATGTTAAATGTTCATGTGTGTATGACAAACAATTGCATTGGTGCGTGTTCTACTGCATTGCATTTTATTCCAGCATTCTGTTTCAGCAATTTTGTGCACGCACCTATTCATGGGGCTCTTAGCCCGCATGGTTAACGCCATGGAGATTGTGTCCTCTTCGTCGGGTCGGAGGCATGGGGACGTGACAACCTTTCTCTTGTTTTTAAAGAAAATACATAAATTAACATATCTATGAATTTAAATACCAAAATCTGGTATGTCCATAATCTAAATAACATTTAGTGTGTTAAATCTACATATCATCCGTTCAATTTTCAATAATAAAAAAATAATTTGATAACACCAAAATTACAATAAGTTTGACCTATTAATATGTCAAGAATTTTTATTGCTGTCAAGGCTCACTTTTGTTGTCGAAACCTCCACCACAATCTCCTGCAAACTCACCAATATCTGTTACTAATCCAGGACCTGTTCACTACTGAAATATTCATTGCACACTCTGGATGGATTTCCAATCATAGTGAACCCACTGGTTTCCTCCCTTCCATTCCTTGATGGGTACTCTCCTTCCCCTGAGACCCGCGAGCTCGACGGGGCTAACAATAAATGGCTAGCAACGGAAATACAATGCTAGGATGCTGCTAGGAGGATCCCAACCCCACTCGTGTTGTATTGAACTACACTCTTCTACAGTCGCCTTAGAGCCACCAAATTGGTTCGGGATCCAAGCTATGGCAGGACCAAAGAAGAAGATGAAGATCCTCATTCTTCCTTTTCTTTATCTTTTATTAACCTTTTCGTTAATTCCCATGTATCCCATGCACCACTTTCAGTTAACTCTTCAGTTTACTTAATTAATTAATTTTATCTACCTACCCACTTTTAGTTATCATAGGTTCTCTGCTTCTTTTCGATTAGTTAGGATTTTACTTTAGTTCCATTTCCTTAATTTACTCTTTTAATTGATTTCTTGATTTTAGACTTATTTCAATTTATTTATTTTATTTATTATTATTATTTATTTATTTATCATTATTCATTTATTTGTTTGTTTTTAACTTAATTTATCATTATTTATTTATTTATGATTTACTTAAAGTTCTTTATGATCAATTTATTGTTTCCCTTAATTTAAATAGATGTTCATTACTATCGCATTCTCGCCGTGACCAAAATTATCAAGGTGATATGCTCCCAGCATGCCCTTCCAATAATTTCCATAAGCAGGGAGTTGGTTATGAGGACTAAGCCAATGTTACCTCAGTTTTACTACTCTGTAAAGAGCCAAGTGGTTCATGTGGAATAAGGTTGAATCCTTATTGCATGCTCCCCAGTACAATATTCATGAGTGACCAACTCGCAGCCAACCCTCATGGCACACACATCTGATGAACTAGAGTTTTCCTCACTCTATTCAAAGATCATCATGTCGTCCAATTTTTTAGACTTAAACATAAAAAAATTCATCCTCATCACTTGATGTGGTTCGATTGGAAATCGTATCCCATCACCCCACACATATAACAAACCATGCATAAAATCTCATAAATAAGTTTTCAACCATAACAAAAACATCAATCGAACTCAATTGTTGATGTTCCTCTACTCATCTAGATTCCATGCATACTAGTGCATCAAACATATCACAATTAAATCTTTATTATAAACAAGATTGGTATCACCTGCCATAGTTGTTGACTCAGCTAGAGTCTTTCCATACTGATGATTTCTTGCATCTCATGTACCTGACTTTCCTGTCACATTCAATAAACCATACACGGGTTCGATACTATCGGTTCTTCGTGGCTCGTATCCTTTTGTGAGTCATTCATTACTATTAAAACATTATACAACATTAAATCCTTGCTGATAACTTCACATGAATCTCCATTCACAATCAAAATCATAATATAGCTACATTTACAATTGACCAATGTCGACATCATTTTCATAATCATAATTTACTGATAATTTAAACCATGTGTCTAATAATTGAGTCTTAATTCATTTCTCACCTGTAATTAATTGTTTCACACATGTCCATCTCACCTGAAGCCATATTCTCTCAAAGAATAGGTTCATACATAGTTTTAGTTCTCAAACCGCATATAACCAAGCATTCATCACCGAATGCCATCAAATAGTAGTTATCCTAATATCAAGAGTCAAGATAAAAATAGTGTGCTACATACACCCCCACTTCAAGAAACTTCGTCCCAAAGTTCTAGAATAAGTATGGACATTGTCAATGTAATTTCAATGCGTCCTCCGAGGTCACAGTATTGGGACTATAACTATCCTTGATTTTAGATACTCATACAGGAATCATGCCATTCTAGTTTACACAGAGACACTAACCATTATACCTTAGTATCAAGTTAGCATTTCTATTTATACATAATGATTTTATTCAATTACTTTTCCTATCCCTAAATGGGCATTGCATACTCCCCCTCTTTAGGAAACTTTGTCTCGAAGTTAATTTTTATTGTATATTCAATGTTATTATTCAATTACTTTTCCTATCCCTAAATGGGCATTGCATACTCCCCCTCTTTACGAAACTTCGTCTTGAAGTTAATTTTTATTGTATATTCAATGCTAGTTTTGTTCACATTCAAGTATTTATCCCATTCTACTATGTTTTCATCAAATGATCATTCCCATAAGCACTATATATGCTACCATCATTGACCTTATGTTCCAAACAATAAGGTTCCAACCCATTTTATTTAATTCAGATAGTAAATTCACATAATGTAAATCGAGTAATACTTTCAATAATTTCCAATATGACCTAGATTTTCAACATCTCCTAGTCTCCCATGAGGATTTATGATATCCAAATTAACTACAAGGTATACTATATTGAATAATCAATCAAATTTCAGCACACCCAAAAGTAAGTAAGAATTCAAATCTATTTGGCTATCCTCTCTTTTAAGGAGAGAAGGTATACAATCCTCAATAAAATATAGATTGGTAGTTACAATTACGAATTTCCAAATCAATATCGTCTATTATATATTCAACAAGTAATGTCTAAGTTACTAAACACTCTCATAAGGCTTCTCCCGACCCAAAGATATTAATAAAATTGACTCTCAATTTATATATGATTCCAATATGTCAGGTTTTAGTGATTCCAACGTGTTAGGTTTTAGTGACTTAGACGATGGTATTAAATTTAATTTTCTAGTCATTTGTTTAGTATTGTTATTCCCAAGTCAAGGAGATCATCAAGTCCTTACCTTATTTCATCACTCTCGTTATCATATGACCCCTTAAGCAGGGTTTACAAGTCACATCACATTCGTCGTTATAGCCTCATCGAATCTTGTTTTAAGGACTAGTCATCGTTTTCATTTAGGCTTCATCATGTTAGGAGGTTATCATCATTGTGTTTAGTTGGTTGTGTTGGTCATATCTCTACTTCATAGATTTCATTTAACACCTTTGGTAGGTTTGCGAGTTACATTCTTCCCATTACCCTATCATTCTCAAGTCAGGTTTGTAGTTTTTCATTAACCGAATCCTGATATTGCAAAATCAATGTCCTTGTGTTTAGATCATCACGTTGATAACATCCATATCTCATTTTTCAAATTCTGATTTTCTTTGATCCCCTCAACAATTTGTTGAGTTCTCAGAAATTGTATGCATTCGAATCATAATGGCTAATATCACCAATTTTGCTTCCTTCATTAGTTAGTCATTTGGGCTTGTCCATCGGTATATATATATTAAAATATAAAAATAGTTACCAAACATGTATTTCAAATATAAGTATCCACTTTTGTGTTATACCCATTCATGTCCTTAAAAAAAAATGCAATATAACTTAGTACTACATCCTATCATGCATTTTAAAAGTATAAAAGTAATTCATGAATCATATTTTCGAAATGCATTTTAAATAAAATATAAATACACATGGGAATAGATTTATTTATAGTATGTTTCATTATATTTGAGCTGCCCCTTTTCCATTTAAAAAGGAAATAAACAATGAGTCCCCTCTTTCAAATGCATCTCCATTATTATTATGTATTGAACTCCTCATAAAGTGTTGAACTGTGACCTTCCAATATCTATTTATATTATATATAAATAATCACAATTACAAATAATTAACTTCAAGCAATATACATATACATATAGTATATTGGACTAGAGCTCCTAATACATATCTCATAATGTATGAAAAATAAAAACAGTTGTACCATGGAAAACATACATCAACGCATAACAACAAATATAGTACGTAAACATCCATGTTTAATTCATCATAAAATATATATACTCACAATACATCGAAGCTTAAGGCCATTATTAAACATTCTTCATTCCTTTATAAAACAATATACGCATAAATCCTTTGACACATAATCTATTATTCCAATTCAAATTTAATACACCACAATATACAACACATAATCAAACCAATAAAACACAACACTTCTAATACAGAAAACCACTTGCCCAAAAAGTCTACCCATCTGATCGAACATGTGCTTAAATTAATGTAAGCACTCGGCAACCCTAGTGACTGTGACTGTTAACTTCGGTGACTGGTCTCTAAGCTTTAGCGGTCACTCCAAGTACAACTAAGAATAATTATTTCACCATATCCACAACTAAAGATAACTATATCTTCATTCCCAAATATGCAACTTTTCAACTCCTTATAATATGTAACTTCCCCCTTAAAAAAATCATTCTTCTATCATAAACGAACTATCAAAATTTCAAATGTATCTAAACAATGACTATGCTCATAACGTAATTTCACAAAGCCAAGAAACTTTCCCTAGAAATCTAGATGACTTGAATTAAATGCTCTCATTACTTTTAATGGGTGGATCTGATGGTCTAAACTTGTTTTGTTTGAGATACGTGGTGAATGGACCTACAATAGACACAAAATAACAAATGCCACATGAGAGTAACAAGATAATCTATATTTCTATGTCGATGACCAAGGAGAAAGACAATAAACAAAGCATTATAATGAAATGTCTTAAATAGACATTGTTTATGGGAAAGAAAACAATGCTTGTATTAATAATCAAATAGGGAGAGATAACAACCAAGCCTTGGTGTTGGTAGCTTCTACCAATGGAACCTTGCCTCAAGCTTCACCTTACCTCTAATGACTCTAAGAAGGTCTGGGATTAATTGGCCAGAGTCTTGATACTTTAACACAATCTTCCTTTCCTTTCCCATGAGGGGTGAGCCAATATTTAAAGGTTGTAATGGATAGGATGGGTTGAGGATTCAAAGTATAAGGTTGTGGGATCATCCCAAGGATAGGGTAACTTTATCTCCACCTGTCCATATTCTTAGGGATGAGGTTCCTCGAAGGTTCCTTTGGGAAACTTCTCGAAACTTCTTCTTTTTACCTTTTTAAGACGAGCACCGCACTTTGCATAAGGGTAACACACGATGTAAAAGAGAACCTCCTGTTGCAAGAAGGAAACAAGTGGCAGCACCACTCCTTGCCAATGAGCAAGGTGCGTTGCCAGCTTGAGTACCACATGTTGTCCATTGAAAAGGTGTTGTCGTGGATCAGATCAAGGAAAAATAAGAGAATATGCCTCATTCTCTAATTTCTTCACTTCATACATTGAGGGATTAGATCAAACTATGGGATACTCATCTCATAACATGATGGTGACAATATTTAGGTGTAATAGAATGCCCCCCCAAAGTATGAGGCTAGAGGGAAACAATAGGCGAAATACTTTGACAGAGTAGGTTATGACTTCGAGGCAAAGGTCCAAAGGCTAGAACTCATCAACAACCAAGATCACTCTACAGTAATTTTACACTTTGATATACATCCAAAATGACTCAAAACATGGCTGCCAACCAATACAATGCAGATCCATGTGAGATACAAAAATTCATGGCTACTGAAATATAGCGTAGATCCATGCGAAGAATACTCAAATTTGGACATAGCTACTAGACATACAATGTAGATCTATGTCATAAATTTGAGCACAACCATGAACATACAATGTGGATCCATTCAGTGACTCATACAAAATACTCCATCGCAACCTGGGTGGTGGAAAACATAAAAAATGAATGCTCAATGAACACCTAGGGTCTTCATCCTGTTCTCAAGAAAATACGATTATATCCATGTGAATATATGTGTTGAAGTCGAGCATGGTACAAAGCACTTGATTAGTAGTCAATGATGTGAATCATTAACAAGTGAGAGGGAAATCACCATTAATATCAATGATTTCCTAGGTACTTTGGTACATTCATCCGAATGTGAATATATTAAATGATGTCGAACACTCAGCTGAATATTTCGATCAAAGGACAGTGATGAAAGCCTATTGTCGAAAGCGAGGAAACCTGCCATTGAGGCATGTAGATCTCAAGGTACTAACTTGTTTCTAAGACTAGTTCTTGGACGATGTGTTGATGTCGACAGGAATAGTCTCGTCGAAGGAGGGCCATGATAAATCCCACATCAATGACATGAAACTTGGAACAAAGTTTGTTGGAAATTGAGTATGATGTAACCAAAGGACTAACACAAAAGAGAGGTAGGTTTGACTGTAGAGGGTGATTCTTCGACACGCAAATTCCCTTTGAACATTGAACGGCGCGAACGATGACTTGGCATCATTGACTTGACGAGGAAGATGCCAGAACATAATGCGACGATGGACGATGCATTCTTTGAAATGACTCAAAGGAGTGATTTGACTCATGAAAGTGGATCGACTCGGAGACAAGCTGAAAACCGAATTGTTTAATTGAAATGCAGACAAGTGCCATGTTCAAAGGTGACTAGAAAGCCACCATTAATACAAATAAAACAGGATTTTCCTTCACTTAATTTCTCTATCATGATTTATGAGTGCCTATTTTATTTTTAACGAGTTGGAAGAAGGTAAAAAATTATCGTTATAGCTTATTATAAGATAAGTCCATTCTCATACGTTTTTTGAACCTAAGAAAAAAGGGGCTCATTCCCAGAGAGGGTCTTTCAATGCTTAGTTTAATGAGTCCAATGAAAGGAAACTCAATGTTGTTCATGTTTAGAGAGTCTGAACTAAACTAAAGAAGACTCTGGAAAGTTCTTTTTCGTAAATTTTAGTCACTAAGGCCCGAAAAAGTATAAAATAATATCTTGGAGTACTCCTCTAGCCAATGAGTTGGCTAGAGTGTACCTTTTTCGTAACTAGTCTAAGCGAACTTAAAAAGGGGTAAACTATCGTCGGAAAGACGGTCTTTCAAGTACTTTTACGAGCATGAAAATGACAAGTTCACTTGGAAATCTTTTTTATATTTCGAGAGTCAAAAAAGAGCTTAAAGATAACTCCGAAGGGGTTTCTTTTTTTTGTGAAGACATTAACGAGCCCAAAAAAGTGATAAAACTAGACTCAAAATCTTTGTTCTAACGTTTAACGAGAACGACTATGGTTTCAAGAGGGCTCGAAAGATTTTTCGATTTTGTAGAAAATGAAAAAGGAGAAAAAAACTCTTCTGTAACTAGAAATACTTCTCCATGAGCCCTGTAATTCTCAACAATAGACCATTGAGCACTAATTTGACCAAAATTAAGCAATATAGGACCATTAGGGTTAAAACATTAAAAATATTATTAAGAAATAATCCAAAAAAGTGAATAAATAGTGATGAATAGTAAACATTAGAGGAGATTTCAACTCAAAATGGGCCTCCTAAACAAAATTAATAAAATAGTAGTTAAAATAATAAAATAATATTTATTAATTTTGGAGGAAGAAAAGAAAAAATCTACTTTTTTGTTTGTATTTTCGACATATCTCCCCGTTGTTTTACAAATTTCGATCGGGATTAAGCTTGTTGGATGTGGAATTAATTCTGCATCCAACGAACTCTCCCGATCGAAATTTGAGTAAAAAAACGGGGAGATATGTCGAAAATAGAAACAAAAAAGTAGTTTTTTTTATGATACCTATCCCCAAATTTATATTAAAAAGTGTTTAAGACCTATACGGTATTTCAAATTTAAAGCAATTTCATTGGCTAACACATGATGACATGGAATTTGAATTAGAGTTAAAAGGCCTATTTTGAGTTGAAATTTCCTCCATTGAATATTTTACCATGTGTTTTTTACCCAACTTGGTGGAAAAAAAAACCCTTTTGAGGTCAAATTTGGCCCCATGGATTGCGAGAGCTACAGGAAATCGTTCTTCATTTTGTCCAGACTCGGTGAATCCTTTCACTTTTTCCTTCATTTCCTTGGTTTTACATTTTGTTTTTAGGACATTTTTAAGGTTTTTTTTGTCATTTTCCAAGGGGAAATTGCACCATGGAAGCACCGCACTTTTCCTTTACATGAAAGGAGGTGCTACCCTAACACCACAGCTTTTCTTAATGAAAAATGTGGTGCCACCATTCTGTCTGAAAAGACAAAGCGCGGTGGCACCAACTAGCCCAAAAATCCCACCTTTGAAGAAAAAGCAAAATAATTTAAGGCTTGAGAATGGTTGGAAATGGTCTCTAATGTCTCTTTTTGGTTGTTTGACAAGGTTAGAAGGCCAACATGGTAGTGTGTAAAGAGAGAGAGCACAAGAAGGATGAAATTTTTGGTGCCAATGACCATGGCATGGTAAGCGCTCTTCGGGAGTGTGGACTCCTGAAGTTCTTCTAGGTGCCAAGTATGAGGGCCCATGTACAATTATTGGAGCACTTAATTAGGATTTGGAATCTTGAGCAACATTACTTTGAGGTGGGGGCCCATATGCTTACTTTGGAGGTAGCGAATATCTACTTCCTCACATGGTTATCCACAAAGGGAGCACCCATTTCATTATCCGGTTCACAAGGAGGGGACATCAGTACCCAAGGTCTCATTAATCAGTATTGTTTTCTCGGGACACATATGAGCGTGAAAAAGATTCCCATAAAATTTTTGATGGACCTACCTTTTAGGACAATTGTTTTCACTATGTAGCAAGTAGGAGGAAGTCATGGGGATCACCGGGATTCTAGGGCACATATTCTATATTCCTTAGAAGTGATGGCTCCTACTGTGTTTACCTAGGAGGAATCTCTAATAGTGGTCTTAAAAGACCAACTCACTAAGTGTCGAAGAGGTGAGTTGAAGCAGTTCAGGTTTGGAGCCATCCTAGTATCATTCTTTATTGAGAGAGTCCCATTGTTGAGGCCCCAAGCGGCCATCAACGAGATCGGGGTGAGAGATCCGTGTATGCTAAGGTGGGTCAAGGTGACATCCCACCATGGTGGCAATGGGCATAGGGTCAAGTACGGGGCACCATTCTTCCGCTAGATGAATGACCAACTGCTGATGATAAAGAATTACGCATATGTGGGTACTGACTTCCGTGGTGATATGGACTTGGCTCTTGCCAAGGGGGAACTTGGTAAGAAAGACACTATAATGCATTTTTATTTTATTTTTATGATTTTTATGATTTTATGTGTGATATTGAGACATGTTATTCCTACTATTCATATGTTGGGGAAGCCAGACCAGGAGGATCTTTGCCCATTGATAGGAGAGTGGGGCCAGATTTGTGCATCAGGAGTTTGAAGAGGCGTTACAGGAGGTTGAGAAGAACCTCCATAGGATTACCCTGGATATCCCTAACACAAATATAGACAATCTCTCGAGTAGGTACCAGCAGCACACAACCGGTGTGTCAAGACATTTCAGTCACCTACTACACAGAGTGGCAAGGGCGATTATGTGCTACCATGAGCATCACTATGGCTCAGTAGGAGATGTATATTGTAATCCATGAGCTTTATTTTTTTGTTATTTTTTCATACTGAAATCTATCATGCTTCAGATTGGGTCTCAAGACCACATTTTTGTACCAAAACTTTTATATATACACAAACTTCTTTTTGCGGCTTATCAAAGAATTTTGCAATGGAATGTATTTAAATGGATCTTGTCTTTTTACACTGCTTATTTTACATTTTTACATGTTATTTTCATGTATAAAAATGTCAATAATGGGCAATATGTCAATCCAGAATGTAATTAGAAAGTGAATTAGCAATTTAATTAAAATATCTTGGGACATGTTGATAGGTAATGGAGTCAAATGACCATTCAAGGAGACATACTCTTTGAAAGATATGAAGGAGTACAGGGTTACAGATGGTAAAGACGTGATTTAACTGGGAAACCACTAACTGAGAATCTAAATAGACAACCATATGATCAACATCATGGGAGGAAGCTTCGGTCAACAATCCTATCATCGTGTGATATTCAACAATATTATTAGTAGTTAGACCTAAGGAGACTCCCCCTGAACTAACTAAGTCATGGTCCTAGGAATAGAGTAACCAAGCTGTTAAAGCAAGATTCGGGGTATGGAGGTTGGAACCATTCGCAAAACCATAGCAATAACCCATCTGCAGAGTCAAAAACTGATATGGTATAAGTAGTCATGGATATGACAAGATTCAAAACCACACCTAAAGTCAACTATACACAAATGTACAAGGTACTGATGCAAAATTTCTTAAGAATAGTACATTTTCAGGTAAATCCCATTGCGAGGCTTCTCGAAAGTTATACATTCATAGTCCACTAGCTCATAGGCCCCTTTCTATAAGGCTTTACTTACGACATAGGGACCATACCACATCAATTCAAAATTTCCTTTTCCCAATTTGTCATGTTTCTGATCGTATATCAGAGCAAGATCTCCTTCATTAAATAAACTAGGTTGAATCAACTTATCATATTGAGCTTTGATACGCTTCTTATGCGACTCATTATCCAGAGAAGCATCTCATGGTGTTTCATCAAGGTTTGTGAGATAAATGAAATGTTCTTCCTCGACTGAGGTATTTGGAAAAAGTTCCATAGCTAGTTTCAAGGATGGGATTTCACATTCAATAAGTAAAACGGATTCCAGCCAGTAGACTAATTGAAAAGGCGTGAATCCAGTTGTAATTTTTACGGAGGTCCTATAGGCCCATAGTGATGAGAATAGAGTTAAGTTCCAATTCGACTTATGTTCACCCACCATCATGCAAAGCATAGTTTTTAAAACCTTGTTAATGGCTTCAACCTGGATGTTATCTTGTGGATAGTAGGGAGTTTAATTTTCATGGATAAAACCCAACTTAGCACTTAGCTAAGTCATCATCTGATTACGGAAATAGGATCTGTGATCGGTAATTATGGCCTGCGGAACCCCAAACCTAGCTATGGAGTGATTTAACAGGAAGAGGTTGGAATTATTACCATCCTCTGCATACATAGGAATCACCCTAGTCCATTTCGTAAATATGCATTAGAATCGGATCGACTGGCATAATAAAAGGATTTGGGAGGACTCAGAGAAGGATTTTCATAGATTTATTTTCCTTTTGACATGTCACTGGAAATGGAGGATATCATGTTCACCGAGCAAAATAGAGAGGCGGGAGGGGATGAATTACGAGGGAAGACTCCCGTAAGGGAAGATTCTTTTAGAATCCTAAGTCCTGCATTCTAATATGGAGGGGGTGACTTCCCAAACAAAGTAACATTGTTCGTTGTGATGGAAGTGACATCCTGGGAGAAAAAATCAAGTTGATTGATAGTCACAATCTTTCCTTGGTGGGGAAATTGGAGAAAACGAAATACCAATGAGGAAACTACTCTCATGGAATAAAAACGATTCCTCCTGAATAAAATTGTGTAATCTAATGGTTCTTTGACCACCTCTACCTGAATAGAGACAGTTTTTCCCCCTAGTTCAATGGACAAATCCAGTAACAAGTCGTAGGGATGAAAATCGCATCCGTCAAAATCTTTCAACTTGGTTGGCGAGCGATTAACCTCAAGAGAACCAATGGCTTTCCAACAAGACATAGATATCACCGAGGTGAAAGTTCCTTCATCTAGTATGGTATGATGAACCTTCCTACCAATCACCTTGGTAGTGATGTGGAACGTGAGTTAGTGAGATAGCCTCGGTTTAAAATTCTACAAGTTAAAGGTAATCATGTTGGAGTTCTCTGGATCTAAATTTCCGAGAGCTGACAACAAGTTTTTACGTTGAGCAGGACAAGTTTGGAGTACTTCCAAAGTCGACATAGCGTAGGGTTCCTGAGCCAAATCTTCGATGATATTATAAAATTGGGCAGCTCAAGTGTTAGGATTAAACACTGATTTCTGGATCGTACTATTTGGAGTACGTAAAATTGCGTGAAGGATTTGTTTTTCAATGGTAAGAAGGATAGTAGAAGGAGGTGGAGAAGGAGAAGGATTAGTAGAAGGAGTCTTCTCAGAAGAAGCACCTTCGTCCTTTTTCTTTGGAGGTTTGTCATATGTCTGTGTTCACATAGTTAATCCAACTATTTTAGCGTACATCATCTTGATTTCTTCCATGGAATAAGAGGTCCCATGCAAATATGCATAATCTATTAATTGTTGTTGGGATGGGAAAGGGTCAGTCAACACTGCTAGTGCAAGATTATTCTTTAAAAATATATTAATCTCTTCACGGCTAGGAAATTCCTTAGTGAAGTGGTCATTTCCACACAAAAGGAAGGGATACTTAGCCTTCTGCTTCGATTTCAACTCATTCTCTGGAGTCGTAGTCTTTGGGTTCTCCTACTAGTTTCTAGATTTTTAGGATTTCCCTTTACCCTTGTTTTTATTTTTGGGTGATTGTGAGGATTGTACCGCATTCACCTTGACAAAAATAGTAGGATTCGAGGTCGTTGCAAGAGAAGAACTCTGTTGCTTGGTGTTTTTCGTTATGGATTGGGTTTGGATTCCACCTACAACAACTTCCACAGGACGTTCGAAAGGTGGCTTGGAAGGATCGGTGCTGGGATAAGGAGCATGAAATATCATGTCGTACAATATTCTAGAACAGGATTAAACCAAGTCTAATTATTGCACATGGATGATAGCTTGTTCCTCGGTAACAACATATCCCATAACCACATCTATGGAAATATGGAGCAACAATGAATTTGTGATCTAATCAGCTAGTAATTGATTTAGAATGGGAGCCTTTATCAACCTTCGTCGCCTCCTCTACTCATGAATGTGATCACATATGTGGGTGGAGGTTTTATGTCAAAGAGAATTAAAAATATTGGTACTAGTCTCATAACAGATTGGTAGCTGAGAGTGCATAAGAAGTGTTATTGCCAATGAATTAAAATCCAAAAAAGAGTGTTGTGGGAGTTCGATGTACCATTTTGCGATCATACCAGTTAATGTTCTCTAGTAGAGATGTAAAGAAATGGAATCATACATTAAGGAGCTAGATGAACACCATAGATGGAAGGTCATTACGTGATTTTTGGGATCTTTACCTTGCTTCCCGTTTTACTTTGGAATGTCTGACGGCAACTTGACTGGAATGGAGGGCCACAAAGGGTCAGGAAGAATGGTATATTGATCAATTTTGTGAGAATTGATTCTCAAAATTTTGTGAGAATTGATTCTCAAAATTTTGTGAGAATTTTGAGCAAAGAAGGTGAAGCAATTCTTCCATGCTTTCATTTTTGTGTGTTCTACTTGGAGAGGGTGCCTTATTTCCATATTAGAGTGTTAAATCCTCATACTTGGCCACAACAAACTAGGATTTGATGATGGAATGACTTAATGGTCTTCTTGGAGGGTGGGTTACATATGAGTACTCTCAATCCTAAGTTTTTTTATTTTTTTTAAGCAGACCATCATGATAGAGGACTACTTGTATGCTAGAGGAGACTTTTGGAAAGATCTAGAGTTAACACTTCCTCATGGGGACCTATAGGTAATAATGTTTTCCTTATGTTTTGTTCTCAAAATTTGTTCTTGTGTTTGAAGAGATTTTAAATTTGTATGGAATTTGTTTATGATAGATGCAACATGTTCTAACAATATTGAGTTGTGATGAAACATATGTTGGTTCAATATGATTAGTAGGGATTCCCCAAATTCAACATCGTGTTAGAGAGAAGGAGAAACTAAAGTCAAAATTAGAGGATAAGGATGCGGTAGAGACCTTGTCCAATGTGCACATGAACCTAGAGGGACTCACTATAGGAGTTCCAATGACACATATTGAGGAGGTTCACGGAATTTGAAAAATTATGTAGTCGGGGTTCCTACTAGGATTAACAAATTTCTAAGGTGAGTAGCAACTCCTTTGGTATTCTAACATGGATTGCATGCAAAGGATTTTGATGATTAGTTCTCATTCTAGTTTGTCACATTTTTGTAATCAACTTATATGTCTATGTGAGGCTAGATAACTTGATGGTGTTACAAACACTATGTAGTCATTTTTTTTATTTTTTTTTTTCTGTATAAGAATAATGATACATATCATTTTATTTTTTATTTATATATACACATGGTTCTAGTGGGGTTACTTATATTGTTGGCAATGTTATATGCTTTTCATGATATTGACTAGCAAAGTCGATAGTCGACTAACATTAGTTGGATGCAATCAAAGATGAAATATGGTGAACGATTTGGTCATCTAATTGACTAGATTAGTTGTTTGTTCAAATGGAAAATAACTTGGTCAATGCAAGTGTAAAAAAATATGAATTCGATGAACACTTGGATGAATGGAAGCACAACTGATTCAACTATGGTTGATAGGTCAATGTAGAATAACCGGATTTGGTTAGGAGGTTATGGACCGCCATTAATGAGTAGTTAGATACATTGCACCTATAAATAAGTTGTAATTTTAGTTTATCAATAACATGGTAGGTGATAATCGTTGAACAAAGTGTATTTTTCATATCGTGAGTGACGGTAGTCACATGTGTAATAGTTCCTATGTCGATACCACCTAAGTGTTAGGATTATTTTATTCCTCCCTTGTCCACCATAGTCTAAATATCAGTTTCCTAGATTAGGAATGTATTGCCTCTTTATTAGTGCCATGGGGAAGTTATATGGGGCCCACCTACAACTTGATGCATCATCATGCATGGTTTTAGGATCTTATAGGTCAATCCCTACATTTTAGGAACCCATACTGAGTCATGGGAGTGCCACTAGAAGTTGATCCTAGTCCATGTTGAGTTATTCTCCTATGCGCCACAATTCGTTCATATTCAGTTATTCTAGAGCCACCTTTCCATGATTTAAGGATATCGGGTGCCTTTTCTCACCTACCTTAGTCAGTTAACTGAATGTGAGGTGTTTCAGTTGTCCGTAGTTACATTGGTGAGCCTCCAATAGTGATTTTTCCACAGTTAGTGATCTCTGTAGTCAGTTTAAGTCATGGAATTCGAATCACTCCTATAGTATTTGAATTCCCTCTATTGTATCATGGATGTATTACATACAGGTTAAAGATTAGTGAGTTATGGTTATTCCGTCAAATTTTTGCCTCTTGGTTGAATAATTTCATGATTATTGTTTCACGATTTTTGTATTGAATTCCTTTCTTAATCATTCTTTCTTTTCATAGTGAGCTTCAACCCATCCTTGATCCCGTGCATTTGGTAATTTTACATGGTATTAGAGAGAGCCAAGCCAATTTCAATCCACAAAAACTTACATTGATGCACCAGAACCAACTGGGTTCCATGTAAATCTTGGTATCTTTACCTTGCTCCCTCTGGATTTATCCAAAGAAGTCTAGCCAAGTGTGAAGCACCCTGATAATGTGAACATGTCTAAGTAGATTGTGATTGAACTAGTTTACCTTCAAATTGAGATTTTTTTGTAGGTTATTTAAAGAATTCAAAAGACATGTGCTGCCCCTAAAGCTACAAAATGGAGAATTCAATAACCTTGACACCGCGGATCCTCACACCCTTCAATTACTTGGATTAGAGGGGAGATATGTAGATTTTATTGGGTAATAAAGGTCTATATAGGGTCACAATGGGAAAATAGGTTGAACCCTAGTATCCTTTAGAGAAATTGAAGTACCTGAACACATTAGATGAAGCCTTTGGTTTCATGTGTATTCATATCTCCAGGGAGCTTCTCTTCCACCTTGATGGACTAAAAAAACCGAGGTAAGTATGGAAGAAGCTCAAATCATTGTTTGACAATTAGGATGAGATAAGAGGCCACATATTTTATAATGAGTTGATTTCTCTTCAACACAGTAGTTTGAAACCATCCAACAGTTCTTCTCCAAATTCAAGCCTTTGGTCTTGTAGTGTAAGCAATGTGGAATTAACAATAAGGATGAGAAATTGGTTCTCTCCATCCTGAGAAAGTTTGGACTTGAAATTTTAGTAGTTAAGTCCACCTTCCACTCTAGGATGCTGACAACCCCAAAATATTCAATTCACTCTCTTGATGCATTCACCGAATCCCTCATTCAATAACAAGACAAGTTGATCCAGATGGGAGCACTCAAAGCTTCGAAAAATCAAGATTTCTTGGTTGGGGAGACTAAGAATGTGCAAGATAAAGGAATAAAAGAGAGGAAGGAAAAAAAGAACACTGAAACCAAACCTAAGGAGAAGAAAAATCCTTCATATGGAGCCTTAGGTTCTAAGAAGGACAAGCATTAAAGGTTTGAAAAGACCAAGTTTCTGTATTGCAAGAGAGGGAATCATATAAAGAAGCTATGTATGAATAAAACCATTGATAAGATGTCAAGACTCCTTGAACAACATAATATTTCCCTCCTTGAAGGGGCAAGGAAACCTGATCCTTGAAACAAGATTGAATACCATGAGAGATGCCATGCTCTTAAGGAAAACATTTTCTCAATCAAAAGCTTTTCTCATTGATTCAGGAGCCTCCAACCACATGGTTACCTCCAATGAATAATTATCTTCTCTAGATGTATCTGGTGGACCTGGCATACACATGGGGGATGAATCTCTCATGGTATTCAATAATAATACATAAGTGTTATTAGATATTGATCAAGCTTTTTTTAAGTAATTAGATAGAAGGTTATTTAGTGTTATAATACATAAGTCATGTAAAGGGTATAAAAAATACTAAGTATTATTTTTTGTGTATATGGCTATTTTTACAAAAAAGGTGCTACCCTTAGCACACCATTATTTTCAGGGATAAAATGACCAAAAAAAAATTGAAAATGTAAACTAATTTTTTTTAATCACATAAAAATACATCCGGTATGTTTTAAAAAAAAAGTATATTGTTTTTCCAAATACCTAAAAAAATAAAATACATATATATAACTGAAACTAAACAAAATTTAAAAATAAAAACTATCAAAAATAAAAATAAAAAGCTATTAAAAACTAATAAATTTGTTTAAACTATTAGTTCCTTTTAATAAAAAAAAGGATCCTTTTAATACAAAAATTCAGAGGTGAGTGAGCTCGCAAATAAAAAATTCTGGTGATTTTTGAACTTCACTCATTTCATGTTCTAAAATCCTCATTTGTGTCGCGACTAAACCAAGCTACTAGGATATATTTTATCGTGCACTATGGAGTTAAGTTCATGCAATCACGATGTAATCTTGAACGTTCTAAGTTCATTGTTCTTAACAGTCAGAAGTGACATTCACCAAATCGCAATGTGAAGCCCAAATTATCCATGGGCAAAGCCGTAAGTTTCTAACCATTATAGTAAAAGGACAAGCATACTAGTTCGATTCTAGCACACCTGCTAGGGGATCGCGTTAGCTCCGAGGTGCTTGTTAGGAGGCATAATTCCACTGGGAATGCTTTCTTTGGGTGGCTTAGCTTCGTGTATAACCTTACATTTCTTTCATTTATAGAATGAAGAGAGAGCCTAGAGAGTTCCATATAAATCTAATCATTTTATATATCAATGGGTTTATTGTATCCTAGGTATGGTTGCTATTTGTAACATACCCAGAATTTAAAAAAAAAAAATTATTATTTATTTTAGTAAAATATTACGTTAAATTTATTGTAAAGTTTATGACCAAGTGGGTCAAGGATGACTGTAATTGAAGAATTATTTATTTTAATTATTAAATAAAGAAGACACCTATGCAAGGGAGACTGTTAAATGAGTGTTCACTGACCCACTAGGAGGAAGGAGTAGCTGTAGAAGACTGTTTGACAAGTGGTAGAACTTGCATTTCACGTTCTAGCTGTTGGAGGAGCATAATCCCTAAAAAAGTGGCCATGTTCCCTGAGAGGGGGAACTGAGCTAGTGACTCATTTAATTCCAAAACTGACCCAAAGACCTAGGCAATCTTATATAAACCATCAAATTGAGCAGGAGGCTCACTAGTCATTTTGATTTGGAAGTGAATGAACCTTGTAACTGTTGCAAACTGAAAATTCAAGCACACAAGGAATTTGATGAGGGGATAGCTAAACTGATTTGCTGAGTTAAGTTTGCTACTGAGTGCTAAGTTACAGAAGGTTTGTTGTGTGGCATGGATCTTCGTCATAGTGGTTCAGTGAACAGCCTCGAGGGTCCTAAGCAAGTAACCTTGGCTGCTTCAGGAAAATGTTGGGTGGAACAGTCTCCTTTGGGTGTTTGTCCCATTTCTGCATTCTATCCAAGTTCAACTGTTATTTAATTCTAGATCTGTATATTTATTTAAATTATGTTCAGTAATTTTAATGAAATGAATTAGTTATGTCATGTACTCTAGATCTGAAACTATTTTGGAATTGCTCTAAGAATAGGAAAATATATAGTCTTTTTTAAATATTTGAGTTTAAAGGTAATGATCTGATTATCTTTTGGAGTACATTTCATCTTTAGATGTTCTTTCATTTTCTCTCTGTGCAATGCTTACAGTGCCTCTATTTTTTAGTCATTTTCAATGATGTTAGTATTAGTAGGAATATCTGTGTTGGAATCAAATTGATATCTTTATATCCGTAAAGATCCTTTAGCCAACAGATATAGAGATTATTAACATATAAATATTTCAATACTAGTGCTTACAAATATACATATACATACATACATACATACATACATACATACATACATATATATATATATATATAACAGATGATTAAATATTTTTAAGAATAGAACTCATAGATAGCTATGTATAGGGTTTGAATAGTAACAAAAAACAAAGTTATGCAGAAGTAAATCAAACCCTAGAAATGTTTAAGTTAATCAGAGTTTCAAAAGAACAATAATAATCGAGCTGGATCTTAGGATCGTCATAGCCCAATCTCCTAGTTTATTAATTATTTTAATACCAAGTCAAGTTATTGATAGGCTACAACATTGTTTCCGGGTTGTAATCCATGTTGATATTGAAGATCTATGAGGGACTCAATCATAGAAGAAAAAGTATGTAACAACCTTAGGGATTATTTTTTATAGTAAAGTTTATACACAAGATTATGACCTATCAACCAATGCCGGAAAGAAGACAGTATCTTTCCTGGTAAAAAAACAGTTTAAACAACCTAATAATGGTTTTCATAAATTATAAACAGGGAATGGCCTTACAAAATTCTATCAAGAAAAACAACAAGTTAAGCACAGGCTCAAGGCCAAATATAATTTAAAATGACAAAATCCTAAAGATCTTAACTAAATCTAACGGTCATATTATTAACAACTGGCCGCACGACCCTTTTATTTGTATAAATTGAAATAGCATCAAGAGAGGCCTCACAACCAACCCATCTCCCTATAAGTTTTTCCCAAAAACCTACTAATTATCAAGTGAAGGAAGAACGACTGTGTAAACTCTAATTTGACATCTAAAACCATAATTTTACAAACGCATCAAATCATCAAGTTACGGTAATAATTATTGTAACATATTGGGCTCTATATTCTTAAATATAGCTCGTAGCCACATTGCAACATTATCTAAAAACAATGCAGAGTTAGTCAAAATATTTCGACAGAATCCTTATGGCTCTCATCAGACACAACAGTAAGGCTACTCGACCTAATCGTGTTACATCAAAACATAAACGGTGAAAGAAACAACGAAACCATTTTAGTACAAGAAAATGTATAAACAATCGCCGTATTAAAATCAAGAAAACCATTATAAAACTTAGGTATTTCTCATAGTTAGCCCTGACGGGTCCTTACAACAAATTGTCCATTACATTATCAAACTAATAACAAAAACTAGGATTAGAGTAGCGGGGATGGATTTCTAAATCCAAAAACAAAATCTACAGAGTAAGGCTCACGACCATAATAATGAGCACTGTATTTTAAACTAAACCACAAAGCCCTCACAAGGTCAGACAAGCTAAAAGTCTGTACATTTTAAATAAATTCACCAGAATCCATTTAGAATCACTTTTAAACAACATATCTCTGAAAGGAAAGTGGCATAGTCGCAAGACTCCACAAGCAATGTTTCATTTACATTTTGAAGTTTTACACAGTTGGTGAAATAACCAGACTTGCAGTATAGAAAAACCTCACAGGTTATTACAGTATCAAACAAGTTTTAAAACCAAAAAGAATATACAAAGTGGCATAGTAGTTTACAACTCCACGGGTGATAAATAACACCGTTACAATATCAAATGTATATTATACCAAAGCGAGTATATCACTTCCATATCGACAAACCATCACAGAGTGGAAAATCCCAACGCCATGAAAACACACCATAAGACCCAGTTTGGTTCCACATAGCTACGTAAGGTAAAAACATGGGTCTTACCAGTTAAAAGGGGGCTCCTCGGCCAGTGATCGATACACACCCTCGTCGCAGAGACTGGTTCTGCACACACATGGTCACTGAAAGTTAAACAATATTTTCTTTATAAAACTCTGTGTAAATAATCATTACTAGAAAAGCTACTGAAGTATTTTACCTTCTTGGCGTTATAACTCCAACTAGATATACCTATTTGGCAGACGAACAAAGCTCACGAACTCCACCAATGTTTTGGGCAAACTGGGATAGGTTCAGATGAAGTTGAGGGCTGAGGTTAATGGACTCTCCTTCACTATTTACAGACAGTAGACTAACAAGGTCGAAAAACCAGAGGCCAAGTGCAAGAACGAAGGTGAAACTAATTTCAAAGAAAACTTCATCGAAATAATTTACATAGACACCAAAACACATTAAAAACGTAGGGTTTGACCTCATGTCCTTTACCCTCCAGCTGGAGATTTTATTATGACCACATGGCCTACATGTGTATGCCATCAATTCTTGTCCTTTGCATATTGAATTCGTTGTTACAGTTTCAAGATCATTCACCTTTAGTCACATTTGGTGCGTTAAAGACCCAAAGTTTACACATAGTGCTTCCCACTTTAAGCTTATAACATAGGTTAACATGTGAGGGTTATCGTTTCCAAATGTCCAATCATATGTTATAGTATAGGCTATAACATATTGTGTTGAGTTCAAAACTTTACTATTTTAAGAAAATAGATACGAAATAGTATGTTATATAAACTTTGAAACTAAGTAAATTTTAAGTTGTTTTTCCCCAAAAGCAATGGACCACGATCTTTGTCACTGGTAGCTTATTTCTTAGGAGTTGGTTCTTTTATAGGATGGCTACATCCACCTGCACCAAGGGAAAACAAAGTTCATGCATTAGTCATAAATACTATGTAAGACCATGATCGATACCTTTTACAGCTCAAAAGTAAAACCAAAACTGAAGAAAAACGACAACAGTTTCAACGGAGTCTTAAGACAAGTTGCTACCACAAATTAATGTCAACCGAAATGCATGACGTAAATTTGATGTTAGTTATTCAAAGAAAGCATGCTAATGATAAAATATAACGTAGACACATAGACCTTACAATTTACATTTAAATCCATTGTCGTTATGACAGGAGAAATTATGAAATATAACATCTCTCTAAATGTTTTCTAGGAACTTTTAGAGTTACATGTAGTAAATAAAAAAAAATTATGAAATTTAGGGATGTTACATGTGGTATCAGAGCAAGTTTCCAAATACTAGGCCTAATTGGCTCACTCGCATATAATTAAGAAAACCAATATACTAATTTTGCATTTATTTCTGTATAGAAATATAAACTTTGTTTTGCAGGAAAAATGGAAGGTGTTGAAGCATCTGCTGAAAATGGCTCTTAGCACAACCACCCTGACAAATTTTATGTAAAATTGAATAATCTAGAGTTATTCCACACAGTTAAGGAGTTAAAAGAGGAACTGCAAACTATAAAAATAGACAATGAAAGAATTCTGGAAATGAATCAAATGCTACTAGACAATATGCATAATAGGGGAAAAGATAAACAAAATGTTTATGAAATTGGTTCTGAAACAACGTCTTACAAACTAAAGGAAAGAAAGAAAAATATTCTGATATTGAATTTTCTTCAGAGATTAATG
The DNA here is from genome assembly GCA_001517045.1 of Pseudotsuga menziesii. Lineage (NCBI taxonomy): Eukaryota > Viridiplantae > Streptophyta > Pinopsida > Pinales > Pinaceae > Pseudotsuga > Pseudotsuga menziesii. The sequence goes on along the minus strand of LPNX010125090.1, from coordinate 148,381 downwards.
CAAGGTCATGTAGGGGAAAGTATAAATACATAAGTGACAATAGTGAAAGTGACCATAAACCTAGGAGAAGGAAGTATAAACCCTATGAAGAAATTTCTGGGGAATTTAAAAAACTAAAGCCTCCCATGTTTAACGGGGAAGTAGAGAAACGTGAAGAAGCGGAAACTTGGCTGTCAGGAATGAAGAAATATTTCCATATTTACAACTATTCTGGTGGCAAGATATAAAAAGGGTCAAAAATCATAAAGAGAAGTACTTAACCTAGAGAGTTTTTAAGAATTATTTTAAAATGGATTTTTTATATGAACAATACTGCGAGAAAAGAGCTAATGAATTCTATGAATTAAAATTGGGTTCAATGTCCATGAATGCGTTAAGCAACAAATTTCTAAGTTTGTTAAGATATGTACCTTACATAATAGATGAAAAGCCTAAAATACAACGATTTTTAAGTTGTCTTCCTGCTAGCTTCAAAGATAGGATTGAGTTTGATAATCCAAAAACTCTGGAGGAAGCTATGAAGAAAGTTGATTTCTGTTATGAACAGAGTAAGAAAAGAGAAAGTTTACCTAACTGGAAGACTAAAAATACGAGTCATTTTGACCAGAAGAGAAGAGGGTTTAAATCAAATAAGATTTTTGGGAGTAAATCTCAGAATTTCTCCAAGAATAACTATCAGATAGCTGATTCTAATAATAAAGCAACACAAAATACTACAACACCAAAAGGCAGGGATATTGTTGCTAGGAATATTGCACCTCTTGTGGACAAGAGTTGTTCCTCTTGTCTAAATGGTTCATATCTAGAACAAATGAGTAACAAAGGATGGAAAAATTTCCCTAGAGCTTGTAGACATATGCCAAATGAATCATTTGGTTGTTCTACGGTATGACGTAAGTATCTCCTATGGTGATGAATCTCCATGGATGTACCTACACAAACGCATCAAATAGACAAGCAATATCAAAGGTACCAAAATATAATCCACAGTTCTATACTAGTGACTAAGGAATCCAGTAATAAACAGAATGATCAAAACATAATACAGTTTATGGTAAAGGAACCAACTTTGTATTAAAAATGAAGAAGAAATCTTACAACCATTGCCTTAGTGTTGTGATGCTCCTTCACATGCCACTCCTTGTCTTGAAAAGCTCCAACTTGCTCCTTATATGCTCATCCTATATTTGGCCAAAATCCCAATGCAGCGGCATAAATTTTCTCTCTCTCAACCATGGGGTATGATCCAAGCTTTATAGGCATTTGGAGGATAGGGATGGTTGAGCAAATGGTGGGTGAGGTGGAAGGGAGATCTTACTAGGGGGGATCTCAAATCCAAGTGGTCCACAAGAGTAGGGATGAGGGTGTGTTAGCTGGAATATTACACCTTCTACGGACAGTAAGGTGTTCCACTGGTCTAAATGGTTCAGATCTAAAACAAATGAAGGACAGAGGTTGAAGACCCTCCCTGGACGTCGTAGTTACATGCAATGTGATGCTTCAATAGTAACCTTGTGTACCTACAATCAGCTTAAACAGGAAAACACATCAAAGCAGCTAGAATATAATCTACTGATCCATGTTAGTGACTAAGGAATCTAACAACATACATGTGAAATCAGACAACAACAATAATTTGGGATGGAAATCAACTTGCATTAAGATAAAAATGGAGAAGTTTACAACCAAGCCTCGGTGTTGACATGCATATCCATGAAACCAAGCAATATCATCCCCATAAGCTCCGACTTTAGCTCTTTATGCTCTCCAAGGACTTGGGCCAAGTAATCAATCCAACAGCGTTACAATACCTTAAGAGTTCTCCCCCTCAACCATGGACATGAGCTTGTATTTATAAGGCTCAAAGGATAGGGATGGTTGAGAGATTAGTGGATTAGGTGGCCTCTAAGATCCTAGGATGGGGGATCTTGATCTCAACTAACCACAATGATAGGGATAAGGGAGGACACAAGGCTCATCATCTAGAAGCCTCAGGAAACTTCTCTTTTTCCCTTTTTACCCATGGTACTGCGTTTCTCCTTCAATGATAGAGCGGTTCTGGTAAGAAACGCTTATGGACTAAGTGCCATATGCGGTGGCACCACTTGTGGAAAATAAGGGATAGGTGGTGTGAACAAGGTACCGCTCCTGGACACAAGGAAAGCGCGGTGTTGGGAATTTTCATGAAAGATTGACAATTAGCATGGGTTTCCACTCCAAGTGCTGGGATTCAGGGCAAGTAGGTATGTCAAAGGTCTTATCACATGATGGTGATAGGATTTTGGTATAATAGGATGCCCCTCAAAGCATGAGTCTTAGAAGGATACGATAAATGAGAGCTTTGAGAGAACAAGTCATTGCCATGAGGTGAGAATATCGGCTGGATGAGAGCATGCTGTCAAGTAGGCATCTATAGTACATCAGTATGTTGAATCATAGACACGAGTAACCAAACACATGGCTGCAAACCAGTACAAGGCAGATCCATGAGAGGAATAAACAAGCATGGCTACTAGAATACAACATAGATCCATATGATAGAGGACTCAAACTTGGACATAGCTACCAGACATAGAATGTAGATCAATGTCATACAGATGCAAATTTGAGCATAGCCACGACCATACAAATGTGGATCCATGCTAGATATACAAAACTCCATCGCAACCTAGGGAAAAGAAATGAGCTCTTTAAACAAATACCCAGGATCTTTGTCTCGTCTTCCACAAAGTACGATTCTATCCATGTGATTACAATGATCTGAAGTCGAACATGGTAGAAACCACTTGATTACCGGTCAATGATGTGAACCGTTAACAAGTGCGAGGGAGATCACCATTGATGTCTATGATTCCCAAGGTACCCTAGTACAATCTACTGAGTGTTAATAGATGTCCTGACGTCGAACACCCAGTCAATTCTATCGATCAAAGGTCAATAATGTGAACCTATGTCGAGAGCAAGAGAATCTGTCATTAAGGCATACGGATCTCAAGGTACCAAATATTGTTTCTAATACTATTTCCTGGATGATGAGCTGATGTTGACGGGAAAAGTCTCGTTGAAGGAGGACCATGATGAGTCCCACATCGATGACACGAAACTCGGAACATAGTTCTAGAATGATGTGAATGTAGTAACCATAAGACTGACTCAAAAACACTGATACAAAGACTGTGTGGACTGCAGAGGTAAAACTTCTTCAAATCCCCTTTGAACATCGGGCGACACGACAAAAAGACTTTGTAGCATTACTAGACGGGATAGACACACAATGCGACAGTGGACAATGCATTCTTTTGAAAGACTCAAAGGAGTGACATGACTCATGAAAGTGGATCGTCGCAGAGATCAGCTAAATACCCAATTGACTGACATGATGTACAGACAAGTGCCATGTTCAAAGGTAATGACAAATAACTTCCATTATTTACAAAATGATTCCCTTCCCATTTCCCCCATCATGGTTGATGAGTGCCTCTTTTCGGTTTTACGAGTTCAAAGAGGGTAACAAACACTCGATATAGGTTGTCGAAAGACAAGTCCACTACTCATATGTTTTACGAACCTGAGAGAGGAGGGGTTCGTTCCCAAAACGGGTCTCTCAATGTTTAATTTAACGAGTCCACTAAAAGAAAACTCAGTATCGTTCATGTTTAGAGAGTCTGAACGAATATGGAAGAAGACTCCAAAGGGGTCCTTTTTCGTATGATTTAGTCCCTAAGGCCCGAAAAAGTATAAAATCATACCTTAGGGAACTCTTCCAGTCATGATTGGCTGGACTGTTCCTTTTTCATAAATAGTACTATCCGAACCAAAAAAGAGATAACCTACCGTCGGACGGATGACTCTTCAAATACTTTAACGAGCGTGAAGAAGACAAGATGGCTCAAAAATCTTTTCGTATTTTAAGATTCTGAAAAGACTTTAAAGAAGACTCTATTAACCTTTTTCATATTTGAATCTAGAGCACAAAAAAGTAACAAACTAAGCTCAAACCACTTTTCATGTTTTAATCAGAGCACGAAAAATGAAAAGTAAGCTCAACATCATCTTACTGTTTTTAACGAGCTTGAAGATCAGTTGAAAGAATGCTCGAAGATTGGTTTCGTTTTTACGCAAGCTTGAAACCAATGGGTAAACTATGCTTGAAAAATCTTATTAACATGATATACAGAGGTTGGAATCTTGCCCCCAGCATGATTGCTAGCGAAGCTTACCCCTAGCATGGTTGCTAGCGATTCGACATGCCCCCAAGCTTCGTTTCATCTGATGATTCTTCTTCCACACCCAACCTTAAAACCTGGTTATTAATGTGAAAATGTTCACCAGGGGGGTAGGAAGAACGAGAATTGGGCAGGCGAAGGTTCAAGTTCTAACACTAAAGTGAAGACTCGAATCAAGGGAAGGGGGTCTATTTCATTTTTACACAAGCTTGAAACAGAAGGTAACTATGCTTGGAACATGGTTTCATTTTTATGCAAGCTTGAAACCAAAAGGTAAACTATGCTTAAGGAAATCCATTTCATTTTTTAACGAGCTTGACATAGAATGGGAACTTTTCTCACATGCATCTATTTCATTTTTATGCAATCTTGAATCCAAAAGGTAAACTATGCTTGAGGAGTGGTTTTATTTTTTAACGAGCTTCAAACCAAAAGTAAACTATACTCTCAGGAAGGGTTTTACTTTTTAACGAGCTTGAAACCAAAAGTAAACTATGCTCTGAGAAGTGGTTTTATTTTTTAACGAGCTTGAAACCAAAAGGTAAACTATGCTCTCAGGCATGGTTTCATTTTTATGCAAGCTTGAAACCAAAAGATAAACTATGCTTGAGGAGTGGTTTTATTTTTTAACAAGCTTGAAACCAAAAGATAAACTATGCTCTCAAACCTGCTCCCACCAAACATGATATCCAGAGATTGGTAAGTTGCCCCCATTTCATAAAAGCTAGCGTCTTAGCTCCATTATGATGTCAATAGACTAGAGCCATGCCCCCCATTTTACCTATGATGGTAAGAAGCTAACTAGAAGAAGGGGAAGGAACCACAAGAACATGCGACACATTCAGGGCAGTCTGATTACTAGGAGTAATGTGATGGTTAGGTGTAACAAAGGAAAGCTGATCAATGGTCACAATATTCCCATCATGGGGAAAATGCATAACTCTAAAGAGTGTGGACACAACATCCTTCATGGCATAAACATAATCACATCCAAGGAGCAGATTGAAATCTAAAGGACCTTGGACCACCATAACATCAATACAAACAGTTTTCCCTCCTAATGTAATAGGCAAATAAGGAAGGGTCCCTAAAGGTGCAGTAGGTCTTCTATTAAAAGCCAATATTTGATCAGTGGTTGGCACAAGCTGCAGAGAACCTAAATCTTTCCAAGAAGTTGAGGACAGAATACTAACAGAAGCCCCTTCATCGACAATAGTTCGAAGAATTCGCCTAGCAGTAACATTCACAACTATCTGGAAAGGAACACCTGAATGAATACGAGACTCTGTTAGGTTACTTCAGTCAAAGAAAATAACCTCACTACTTGGAGAGGGTTCTGTCGAAACAGACAAAATTTCCTCTTGTCGAGAACAATCAAAACGAAGCATAAAAGCTTCAGCAGGTTTTGGTTCATTCTCTACTGGAAGAGAAGAACAAGACGAAGATTTGGTCAAAAAGACTACTTCAGCCCTAACACTCTCTGATGAAAGAGCGGGATCGGGTGAAAATGACATCGACTCGACCACTTCACTCTCTGAAGGAAGAGTGGGATCAATTACAGATAAATCCGAATCGACCACTTGGTCAACCAGTGGGGGATCGAGGCATAACTTACTATCACTTGTTGGAATCACCTGTTGATGATCAGTAATATTTTCCAACCAACGCGAAGCTTCATCCATGCTTGGACAAAGAAAAGTACGATGCATAGCCTTGCATATCAAACAAGGATACAAGACTTTACCCTTACAACCTTTTACCAATGGGTCACTGGTTGAGGGAGTATCGTCAACATGATGATCAGAGGTTGATGACACAGATGGTTTGGACCTTTTAGACCACTCTTCTTGTACATGGGAGAGACTGAGACACTCCTTAAGAAGGTGGTCCCCCTTGCAAAGCTTACAAGGGAACTTGGGTTTTCCGGGCGTTCTCTTAGAACAAGCACCATCAAGAGCAGATGGTTGCTAGTTTTTCTCTTTCTTATCCTTCTTCTTCTTACCCTTCCCTTTCTTCTTCTTCTTATCCACATGACTACTGACCATAGAGCTTTGGTCAAGCAAAGAAGAAGAAAGAGATGAAGCCACAACCGACGAAGAAGGAGAGGGATTAGTTTGAGGTCGATCCTCTCCCGGAGGAGAGGCGACATTTGAGACATTAGGTGTAACAGGAATTATCGGATTAAACAGCCATACCAGTAATCCTATAGTTAACCCAGGAAGATTTAGAGTGGAAATAAAGGGAGGACCAATACCTTCACTTGGAGGGAATACAAAAGGTACACCTTGGAAAGGTACCTCTTGAGTGGCAGTCCCAGATGGGGACGCCATCTCTAAACTCTCTAATAACCCCCTAAATACCACACATAAGCGATTACTACTCAAACTAAAAGCAACAAGAAAACATGTGAAAGGAGTGGATAAGAGTTAGGAACCTCACAAAACAGGCCAAAAGGATAACTTAGATTGTTTGAGGATTCCTAAAAGGGGTCTCTTGATATACGCAAGGTACGAGGGAGCTCAAATCGGTAGTAGTGATGTCTAATGCATAACCGTACACAAGGGGCCTTCCGATATACAATCGAGTACGTGAAGTACCTTTCTATATACCTCAAGGGTACGTGAAAGACTGTTCAATATACCGACAGTACGTGGAAGAACTACGCGAGTCCCAGGATGTAATGCGGACAAATGACAATAGCTCCTACACTTAACGACGCCCGAACACGTCTCTAACTTATCACTCAAATTGCTAAAAATTTTAACCTAGTACTACCGTTAATTTTATCTTGTGTGTTTAGGTGGAACCATGGAGTGAAAACTTGAATTTAAAGAAGATGCACACTGATCTATATGATAATGAAAGTTTTCCTCTTCAATGAAATTCTACCTAAGGGAGAGAGAGAGATTTACTTTTCTTCCCAAAAATACACACCCAAATGCAAATGCAATTCTATCTTTTCAAACGAAGAGTGAAATATCAATGCACCCCAACCAATCTTCAAATCAAATAAGAAAGAGATCTAGAGAACATCTAACATAAATTAAAATGTTTCCTATCTTTTCATGCTTGAAAAAGACGCATAAAAACTCAATGGAAAGATGATTTCACTAACATTTCCAAAGAAATCTAACTCTAATGCATGCAAAGCTGAAAACTGATATTTCTTCTCAATGAAAGTAAGATCTAGAATCTCGAACAATCATGCACAAAACAAGAAGAAAATCGTTCAACAAACTTGCGAATAAAGCAAAAGAGAGAGAAAATTGAAACTTCTCTTTGAAATAGACAAGGAAACGAAGAACCAATGTTTCCTACCAAGCGCTGAAAAAATTAACATGCAAAAGGAAACAAGAATCACCCCAAGCAAAGAAAGACTCAAAACAACATGGATAACTCATGCATTCTAAGTCCAAAACAAACCAAAACCTACACATGAAAATGAAATGTATATTTCCAATTCCAATGAATAACATCTACAAAAAAGAGCAAGAGGTTTCAAGCAAAGAAAATAATGTAGAATCTAATACAAGAAACACAAACTCTCTTTGAATGCAGAAAGAATACAACAATCAAAGCGAGTGCAGAATACACAATTCATGGCCCCCATGAGGGAGCATTTTTTTCAAAAACACACTTCATTTTCATCAAAAAGTAAGCCAAAAACACACAAAAATGAAAATACAAAGTCCTGGAACAGGGCCTGCCTAGCGCCGCGCAGATGAAGCTGCTGATAGGAGGTTTTGAGGCAGAACCGCTCCTTGCTCACTGGATTTAGGCGGTGGCACCACGTATGGCTAACTTGACTTAGGCGGTGGCACTGCTTCTTGCTAACAGAACATGTGTGGTTCCCTGAATAAATCCAAAACACAAGGAGAACGAAAGATCAAGTTATAAATTGATCAAATCAAGGTAAATATTGATGAATTGACAGTAAAAAAGAGCATAAAAGGTTGAAATAATTCAGATCTAAACAGATCTAGAAGTTTCAAACCCAAATTCACTAAGTCGGATAGAAGATCTGACTGAAGAGAGTTGGAAAAGGAACCTGGATTCGGACAAGAGTTGAAGAACTGAGGAATATTTGAACAACTGATACATATATCTAATCCCCAGCGGAGTCGCCAGATTTGTTAGCTGGAATATTTCACCTTCTACGGACAGTAAGGTGTTCCACTAGTCTAAATGGTTTAGATCCAGAACAAATGAAGGATAGAGGTTGAAGACCCTCCCTGGACATCGTAGATACCTAGAATGTGATGCTTCGATAGTAACCCTGTGTACCTGCAATCATCTTAAACACGCAAACACATCAAAGCAGCCAGAATATAATCTACTGATCCATGTTAGTGACTAAGGAATCTAACAACATACATGTGAAATCAGACAACAACAATAATGTGGGATGGAAATCAACTTGCATTATGATAAAAATGGAGAAGTTTACAACCAAGCCTTAGTGTTCACATGCATCTCCATGAAACCAAGCACTCTCATCCCCATAAGCTCCGACTTTAGCTCTTTATGATCTCTAAGGGATTTGGCCAAGTAATCAATCCAACAGCATAACAATACCTTAAGAGTTCTCCCCCTCAACCATGGACACGAGCTTGTATTTATAAGGCTCAAAGGATAGGGATGGTTGAGAGATTAGTGGATAAGGTGGCCTCTAAGATCCTAGGATGGGGGATCTCAAGCTCAACTGACCCACAATGATAGAGATAAGGGAGGACACGAGGCTCATCATCTAGAAGCCTCAAGAAACTTCTCTTTTTCCCTTTTTACCCAGGGTACCGCGTTTCTCCTTCAATGACAGAGCGATTCTGGTAAGAAACGCTTATGGACTAAGGGCCATATGCTGTGGCACCGCTTGTGGACAACAAGGGATAGGCGGTGCGAACAAGGTACCGCTCTTGGACAACGAGGAAAGCACGCTACTGGGAATTTTAATGAAAGATTGACAATTAGCATGGGTTTCCACTCCAACTGCTGGGATTCAAGGCAAGTAGATATGTCAAAGGTCTTATCACATGATGGTGATAGGATTTTGGTATAACAAGGTGCCATGAAGTCTTCCTTTGAGAAGCTTCGTGGATATTCTCTTATTTAATTTTTGACTCGAGCACCGCTTCTCTTCCATGCTGACAGAGCGTTACCATGGTGGAACCGCTCTTTGATTACAGGCAGGAAGCGATGGCACCGCTTATTGTCAAGATACAATGGGCGTTACTGAAGAGGGTTATGCCTCTTGTATTAAGGGAAAAGGTGGTGTTGGACTAAAATATGGGAATCAAATTTTTGGGCCAATGTCCAACTTCAGTTTTTGGGAATTGAGGGAAATTGCTGATGTTTGGGACCTCAACACATGATGGTGATGAGATTTATGTGTAACAGAATGCACCCCAAAGCATGAGGCTAGAGGGATATGATAGGCGAGATATTTGAAAGAGAGAGTTATCACTTCAAGGCAAGAAATTGCTTGATCGGAGATCATCATCAACCAGGCTTCTGCAATACATCAATACTTTTGACTCATATTCAAAATGTCTCCTCATCATGTCTATAGACCAATACAAGATAGATCCATGAGAGAGATGAACAAACATGGCTAAAAGAAAACAAAGTAGATCCATGTGAAAGAGACTTAAACTTGGACATATAAACCAGACATACAATGCATATCTATGTCAAATGGACGCAAATTTGAGCATGGCCACTACCATATAAATGTGGATCTATGCTAGAACTCATACAATATACTCCATCGCAACCTAGGGAAAGCAATGAGTGTTTTAATAGATACCCAGGGTCTTCGTCTCGTCTTTCACAAAGTATGACTCTATCCATGTGATTACAATGTCTTAACGTTGAACATGGTAAAAACCACTTGATTACTCTTCAATGATGTGAACCGTTAACAAGTGTGAGGGAGATCATCATCAATGTCAATGATTCCCAAGGTACCCTAGTACAATCTCCTGAGTGTGAATAGATAATTTGATGTTGAACACTCAATCAAATATTTCGATCAAAGGTCAATGATGTCAACCTATGTCAAAATCAAGAGGATATTCCATTGATGTATACATATCTCAAGTTACTAACTTGTTTCTAAGACTAATTCCTAGATGATGATCTGAAGTCAACATGAATAGTCTCGTCGAAGGAGGGCCATGATGAATCCCACATCGACGACACGAAACTCAAAACAAAATTCTGAAATTTTGGGTATGATGTAACCATAGGACTGACTCAAAAGGTACTGACACAAAGGTTGTTTTGATTGCATAAGTAAGCTTTCAATTTTCCTTTGAAAATCAGGTAGCACAACCGAAGACTTGGAAGCAGTGCCTTAGACTAGATGGATACAAAGACATAATGCGACAATAGACAATGCATTCTTTGAAAGACTGAAAGGAGTGACATGACTCATGAAAGTGGATTGACTTGGAAGCAAGTTGAATACCCAATTAACTGAATGAAATGCAGACAAGTGCCATGTTCAAAGGTGACTACTAACTGCCATTTATTTGCAAAATGAAATGGTTTCCTTTCCTTAATTTTCCCATCATGATTGATGAGTGCCTCTTTTTCCTTTTTACAAGTCCAAAGAGCGTAACAAACACTCGTTGTAGCTTATCTAGAGGATAAGTCTATTCTCATATATTTCATGAACCTAAGAAAGGAGGGGTTCATTCCTAAAAGAGGGTCTCTCAGTGTTTACTTTAACGAGTCCATTGAAAGTAAACTTGGTATCTTTCATGTTTATAGAGTCTGAACGAAGGCAGAAGAAGACTCCAAGTCCTTTTTCATAAATTTAGTCTCTAGGTCTCGAAAAAGTATAAAATGATACCCAAGAGAACTCTTCTAGTCATGATTGGTTGGAGTACTCCTTTTTCGTAACTAGTCAATTCGAATCGAAAAAGGGGTAAACTACCGTCGGAAAGACAACTCTTCAAGTACTTATACGAGCGTGAAGAAGACAAGTTCGCTCAACAATATTTTCACATTTAAGGAGTCCAAAAAGAGTTTGACGAAGAATCCATCATGGTTTCTTTTCGTGATGAGTGGGTTTAACGAGCCTGAAAAGAAGCGAAAACAACTTGGAACTTTGATACTAGGTTTAAAGAGAACGATCGAAGAGTCAAAATTAGCGCTCGACAACTTTTTCCATTTTATGGAAGTATGAAAAATCCAAAAAGGAACTTACCCATAGCCAATACTATTCACTTCCGTCCCTGCAAGAAATTTTAAAAAGACTATTAGATTCCCAAAACAATATTTAAAATTGACTTTTATAACTATAGAAAATGGCATTTTTTAATAGAAAAATTAAAAATATTAAAATAATATAAAAACCCTAAATAATATCATATAAAAGTCAAATGAAATAGTAAAAACATCTCATTTACCAAGTTTTGGAGATCCATTTGGAGTTTTGTGTGTAGATTTCAGTTGGAGTTTCCGAAGCCATTACCCATTCATTTTCTGATCTGTCAGTCTCAAGTAAGAGCCAACACCATTCATATCATTTTCATGGTTGCAATTTTCTCTTTCCAACCATTTTAATTTAGTTTTGGGGATTTTTACCTAAGGATAAAATTTGTTTCATGGGTAACGCACTTATGCTTTGCGGGATAAGCAGTGCCCGTGGAAAATCGTATTTTTTATGCCTTGGACAGGCAGTGGTACCGCTCTGTCTCAAGGAGACAGAAGCGGTGTCGTAAACGACGCCCCAAAAATGGACGGGCTAGAAAAACTGATGGGTTTTAAGAATTTTTATTGATTGATTATGTGTCTAAATGCTTTATTTATCATTTTTGACATGCCATTTTGTTCAAAATGGTGCTATGGAAAGAATGGAAACACGAGGACAATGATTCTTGTCCTGGGGCAGATGCGGCTTCCATAGCCGCTCTACGGGATTGTGGCCTTTATAAATTATTCCAAGCTCCCAATATTATATCCCATGTCAAGTTACTGGAGTATATTTTGTGGATTTGGAACCCAGAACAACAACATTTTGAGGTGGGGAGCCACATTCTCAGTGTGGAGGTGGAAGACATTTATTTTCTCACTGGATTATCAAGGTGTGGAGTGCCTATTTCATTGGCAGGCTCTCGAGGGGGAGACATTACCATGCAAGAGCTCATAGTTCGTCACTATTATCCATGAACTAAAATGTCTGGGAAGAAGATCCCAATTAAGGAAATGATGGACTTGCCACTTCGTACCGTGCTCTTCACCATGCAGAGGGTTGTTGGGAGCCAAGGGGTTCATCAAGATTCCCGGGAACATATGGTGTATTCCCTAGAGGCCATGGCATCCACAGTGTTTAACTAGGTTGAGGAATTTTTTACTGTGTTCAAGGATCAGTTGACCAAGTTTCGGCAGGGAGAACTGAAACAGTTTGGGTACGGGGCTATCCTGGCTTGTTTCTTCTTTGAGAGGGTACCTCTCCTAAGAAAACAAGTAGTATTTACTGAGCTAAGAGCTCGAGACCCCCGCATGTTGTGGTGTGTGGATATTATGGCCCACACTGGAGGTGGTAGAGCCAAGGTCAAGTACAGGAATCCCTTCTTTTGTTGGCTAGACGACTAGATCCTCATGATCGAGGATTATGCTTATGTCGGGACCGACTTTCGAGGAGATATTGATCTACCTTTACCAGTTGATGCTCAGTGGTGTGCTATCGGTAAGAAACAAAGCTCAAGATGTTGATTGTTTTTAATTTTTTAAGTTTTGTGATTTTTTATGTATGAGGACAAGGCCTAATTTTTTCATGCAGATGTACGAGATGCGCGACCAAGGGACTCATCCCCAATGGACAGGGAAGTGGTGGCTTGCTTGGTGCATATAGGAGATGACAAGTTAATAGATTTGGAGGAAAACCTCAACCGGTTGACCTTGGACATCCCAAATGCTGCTATAGATGACCTCCCTATGAGGTACAAGAGACACACAGCTGGAGTGTCAAGTTGTTTTAGCTGCTTCCTCCGGAGTGTATCCCGGTCTATCATGTGTTATCACGAGCACCACTAGACATTCTGCATGATGTATACACTAAAAGCTAGCTAGCTTCAGTATATTTGACATTTTGTAAATCTGAAATCCATAGTGCTTTAGTCGAGGTCTTGTGACCATGTTTTTGTAAAACACTTTATATATATATATATATATATATATATATATATACTTATTTGCGGTGTTTATATGTGTTTCAAATGGGAAAAATGATATTTACATGAGTTTTTATCTGTCTTTTACTGCTTATTTTAATTTACAATGGACCGTGTTTTATTTATAAAAGTTATGTGTGGCCAATGTACCAATCTAAAATGTAGTTTTCCAATGAGTCGGCAACCGTATTGTAAGACCTAAGAACGTGCCTATAAGTGATTAACTCAAATGACCTCTCCAACAGACGTACTCTTTGAAAGAGGTGAAGGAGCATAGGGTTTCTGATAGTATAAACATGGTTTAAATGACAAACCACTAGCTGCAAATCCATGAATACTACCAAGTCATGAATGTCTCGAGATGCAGCCTCGGTCAACAAACCTATCACTGCTTGATACTTGACAAATGTTTTTGGTAGTTGGACCAATACAAACTTCCCCTGAACTAACTAAGTCATGTGACAGGGAATACAAAACCCAAGCAGTTGAAGCAAGATTCAGGGTATGACTCTAAGCCCCATCAGCAAAACCATAAAAATCCATCTGATCTGCATAACCAAAACATGGTATAAACAGTACTCACAACAAGACTCAAAACCATATTGAAAAAACTAAAACACACTTAAAAAGTCAACCAATATACATATATATACAAGGTAGCGTACATAAACGATTTCAAGCATAGTACCTCAGATCTGAACAGATCTGGTTGAAATATGCCAAAATCTCATGAGAAGACCTAGTGGATATGATCACTAATAGGTTGGAGTTTGGTTTCAGACAAGAGTTTGAAAACCAAGGAAGATCAGATATACTGAAATGTTCTTCCCCAGCAGATTCACCAAATTTGTTGCTAGGAATATTGCACCTCTTGCGGACAAGAGTTGTTCCTATAGTTTGAATGGTTCAGATCTAGAACAAATGAGTAACAAAGGATTGAAGACTTTCCCTAGAGCTTGTAGACATCAAGAATGAATCATTTGGTTGTTTTGAAGTATGACGTAAGTGTCTCCTATGGTGATGAATCTCCATGGATGTACTTGCACAAACACATCAATTAGACAAACAATATCAAAGGTACCAAAATATAATCCATAGTTCTATACTAGTGACTAAGGAATCAAGTAATAAACAGAATGATCAAAACATAATACAGTTTATGGGAAAGGAATCAACTTTGCATTAAAAATTAAGAATAAATATTACTACCATCGCCTTAGTGTTGTGATGCTCCTTCACATGCCACTCCTTGTCCTAAAAAGATCCAACTTGCTCCTTCTATGCTCACCCTAGATTTGGCCAGAATCTCAATGTAGCAGCATAAATTTTCTCTCTCTCAACCATGGGGATGGTGTAAGGGAGATCCTACTAGGGGATATCTCGAGTCCAAGTGGTCCACAGGAGTAGGGATGAGGGTGCCACGAAGTCTTCCTTCGAGAAGCTTAATGGATCTTCTCTTTTTGACTTTTTGACTTGAGCACCACTTCTCTTCCATGCTGAAAAAAACATTACCAGGGTGGAACTTCTCTTTGATTAAAGGTAGGAAGCGGTGCCACTGCTTATTTTCAAGATACAATGGGTGTCACTGAAGAGGGTAACGCCTCTTGTATTAAGGGCAAAGGTGGTGTTGGACTAAAATATGGGAATCAGAGTTTTGGGCCAATGTCCAACTTCAGCTTTTGGGAATTGAGGGAAATTGATGATGTTTGAGACTTCAACACATGATGGTGACGAGATTTATGTGTAACATATATGCCTAACAAATTTTTTAAGAATAATGAACAAAGGGAACCTTTCAAATGTTGAGAATGTTAAGGAGCGCATTATGCTAAGTACTATCCGAACAAGAAAGGAAACTTCAGCAACATACACATTATTCAGGAAGAGGAAACAATGGGAGATGTGGCGAATGAAATGCCCAGAATAAATGCAGCTCTGGAGAACCGACAAGTGGACCACCAAAATTCCATGGTGGAAGTGCAAGGTATGATACAAAATTAGATTGTTTCCATATTAATTGATTCAGGTGCTAGTTTAAGTTATATATCTCCTAGAATAGTGTGAAAATGTAGTTTATCTTTAAAAAAGTTTGAAAAATCATGGTTGGTCCAATTAGCTACATGAACTAAAAGAAAGGTGGTCAATTATATTGAAAATTGTAATTTTATTATGAGTCAGTTTAAAACTCAGGTCAAGTTAAATGTGTTACCATTAGGATCTTATGATGTCCTAATAGGAATGAATTAGATGGAAAAACACCAAGTAATTTTAAACTGTTTTCATAAAACTTTTACTTGTTTAAATAATGAAGGAGAAATGATTACTGTCACAAGAATACCTAGGAAAATATCTGTTAGACAAATCTCAACCTTACATATTAAAAAGGCTGTAAGAAATGGTTCTAAAGTCTTTTTTGTACACATAATAAATAATGAACAATTTGGTAAAGAGGATAAACCATGATTTGAGGATATTCTGATATTGCAAGACTTCGCAGATATATTTTTGGAAGAAATTCTAGGATTACCTCCTAAGAGAGATCTGGATTTTACAATTGAATTAGTACCAAGAGCGATACCCAATTCGAAATATCCCTATCGAATGAACGTCTAGGAGCTTAATGAATAAAAATTACAATTATAAGAATTAATAGACAAACATTATGTAAGACCAAGTGTTGCCCCTTGGGGAGCATCGGTCCTTTTTGTTAAAAATATATACGGTACTTTACGTCTATGTATAGACTACCATCAACTTAATAAAATTACAATTAATAATCGGTATCCTCTACCCCACTTTGATGATCTATTTGATCAAATACACTGAGCAACGATATTTTCAAATAGTGACTTAAGATCCGGGTATCACCAAGTAAAAATTAAAGATGAATACATCTTTAAAACAACCTTCAAGAAAAGATACGGGCACTACGAGTTTGTGGTTATGCCCTTCGGGCTAACTAACACTCCAGCAACCTTCATTTGCTCAATGAACAGTGTCCTAAGTAAAAATACTTAGACAAATTCATAGTCATCTTCATAGATGACATATTAATTTATTCTAAAACTAAAGAAGAACACAATGAACAACTACAGATAATTCTACAAGTGTTAAGAGAACATCAGCTATATGCTAAGTTCAACAAGTGTGAATTTTATAAAGATAAGATACAATATCTAGGACACGTAATATCCAAAGAAGGGATAACAGTAAACCCAAATAAAATAAAAGCTATAATTGATTGAAATGTTCCTAAGGACGTAACTGATGTACGATCCTTTATGGGAATAACGGGTCATTACAGAAAATGTATTGAAGGATTTTCGAAAATTCCAAATCCTATAACCTCATTACAGAAAAAAGGTTAGAAATTTGTTTGGGATCAGAAATGCGAAGATAGTTTTAATAAACTAAAAGGATTATTAACCACTGCACCCATTCTAAAAATAGTGGATCCATACAAAGACTTCGTCGTATGCAATGATGCATGCAATGAAGGTTTGGGTGGAGTACTGACATAAGAAGGTAATGTAATTGCATATGAATCAAGGAAGTTGAAAACTCACGAAAAGAACTATGCAACCTATGACTTAGATTTGGATGCCATAATCTATGCCTTAAAAATGTGGCACCATCACCTAAAAGGTAAAATATTTTTGCTAATGTCTGATAACATAAGCCTAAAATATTTGTCTGATCAGCAAAATCTAAATGCGGGGAAATCTAGATGGCTAGCTTTCCTTAGCGAGTATGATTTTTAAATCAAACACATTAAAGTGGAAGAAAATATAGTGGATGATGCCTTAAGCAAAAATGCAGTAACAAGTTTGGTAGTTGCCATTAGCAGTTATAAAACTGATTTAGAAGTTAAATTGGAAGAAGGAATAAAGCGGTACCCAGAATACCAAAGTTTAAAAGAAAAGGTAACTCAGAATGTATCTGAAAATATAATTACAGATTACAATTTTAATGAAAAATTTATAATACTGTATAAAAACAGACTTTATGTACCAAATACATCAGAAGTTAAACTGTTGATTTTCAATGAAGTACAAAAAAGTCCTTATTCTGGACATCTGAGGTATCAAAATATGATAACCATGTTGAGAAAAGAATACTTTTGGCCTAATATGTAAAATGAAGTTGCTGAATTTTTAGCTAGGTGTATAGAATGTCAACAAGTTAAAGTTGAACATCAACACCTAGCAGGTCTTTTACAACCATTACCAATTCCAAATTGAAAATAGGAAGTCATCAGTGTTGATTTTATAACTGGCTTACCTAAAAACCAAAAACAAAAGGATTTAATAATGGTAGTTGTGGATAAAATAAGTAAAGAAGCACACTTTATACATGTTAAAACAACTTATAAAGATGCTAATATTGCATGCATTTTTATGAAAGAAATCTTTCGCTTGCATGGAGTTCCAAAGGTAATAATTTCTGACCGAGATCCTAAATTTACTGGTAATTTTTGGAAATATTTATTCAAAGGGCTAGATACTAAATTAAATTTTAGAACTGCTTATCATCCGCAAACGGATGGAAAGACCAAAAGAGTTAATAAGGTACTAGAAGATATGTTACGAATGTATGTTAGAGACTATCCCAAGAAGTGGGAAGACTATTTGCACTTAGTTGAAATTGTTTATAATAACCATTATCAAGATTCAGTAAAGCTTGGTCCTTTTGAAATATTATATGGTAGAAAATGTAACACTCCTGTTACATGGGGTAATCCAATTGACCATTTGATGTTAGTACCTAACTTGTTAAAAGAATTGGAACTAACAGTGAAACAGGTACAAGGAAACTTGAAAACTGCTTAGGACGGACAAAAGAGTCATGACGACCTTAAAAGAACTCCAAAGGAATTCCAAGTAGGTAAGCATGTGTTTGTTAAGGTGAAACCTAGAAAGAGATCCTTTAAAATAGGGAGTTGTGCTACATTAGCACCCAGGTATTGTGGACCGTTCGAAATACTAGAAAAAGTGGGGCCAATGGCATATCAGTTAGCCTTGCCACCTAATCTTAAAATACATAACGTCTTTCATGTTTCTATTTTGAAAAAGTATATACATGATGTTACTCATTTGATTGAATAGAATGTGATTCAGGTAGAACCAGAAGGAGATTTTTCGGTGGAACAGGATTGTATTCTCGACAGGAGGGAAATTTTTCTCTGGAATCACACCATTGGACAGGTAAAGGTGCAATTGAAACACCTCAGTCCAGATGAAGCGACCTAAGAATTAGAGAGTGATATGCGGGCCGTTGCATATCTAGCTCTGTTCCAAGAAGATTCATAGCAACTTAAGCAACATCGAGGACGATGTTGAGCTTAAGGGGGGGTGTTTGTAACATACCCATAACTAAAACTATAAATATTTATTATTTATTTCAGTAAAACATTATGTTAAGTTTATTGTAAAGTGTATGACCAAGTGGGTCAAGGATTTGAAGAATTATTTATTTTAATAATTAAATAAATGAGACACATATCCAAGGGAGACTGTTAAATGAGTGTTCACTGACACACAAGGAGGAAGGAGCGGCTGTATAAGGTTGGTTGACAAGTGGGAGCACTAGCATTTCACTTTCTAGCTATTGCAGGCACATAATCCCTAAAAAAGTGGTCATGTTCCTTGACAGGGGGAATTGAGATGGTGGCTCATTTAATTCCAAAACTGACCCAAATACCTAGGCAATCTTATATAAACCATCAAATTGAGAAGGAGGCTCACTACTCATTATGATTTGGAAGTGAATGAACCTTGTGACTGCTGCAAATTGAAAAAGTTAGGCACACAAGGAATTTGATGAGGGGATAGCTAAAGTGATTTGTTGAGTTAACTCTACTACTAAGTGCAAAGTTACATAAATTTTGATATGTGGCATAGATCTTTGTCATAGTGGTTCAGTGAACAGGCTCAGGGGTTCTAAACAAGTAACCTTGGATGCTTTAGGTGAAGGTTGGGTGGAACAGTCTCCTTTGGGTGTTTGTCCCCTTTCTGCATTCTATCCAGGTTCAACTGTTATTTAATTCTAGATCTGTATATTTATTTAAATTATGTTTAGTAATTTTAATGGAATGAATTAGTTATGTCATGTACTCTAGATCTGAAAACTATTTTGGAATTGCTCTAAGAATAGGAAAATCTATAGTCATTTTTAAAGATTCGATTTTAAAGGTAATGATATGATTATCTTGTGGAGTACATTTCAGCTTAAGATGTTCTTTCATTTTCTCTTTGTGTAATGCTTTCAGTGCCTCTACTTTTTAGTCATTTTCAATGATGTTAGTATTAGTAGGAATATTTGTGTTGGAATCTGATTGATATCTTTATATCCGTAAAGGTCCTTTAGCCAACAGATACAGATGATTAAATATTTTTAAGAACATAACTCATATATAGCTATGTAAACTAAGTAGGGTTTGAACAGTAATATGAAGCAAAGTTATGCATAAGTAAATCAAACCCTAGAAATGTTTAAGTTAATTAGAGATTCAAAATAACAATAATAATCGAGTTGGATCTTAAGATCATAATAGCCCAGTCTCCTAGTTTATTAATCATTTTAATACCAAGTCAAGTTATTGATAGGCTACAACAACGTTTCCAGGTTGTAATCCGTGTTGATATTGAAGATCTGTGAAGGCCTCAATCATAGAAGAAAAAGTATGTAACAGCCTTGGGGGATTTTATACATGATTATACACAGGATTATGACATGTCAACCAATGTCGCAAAGAAGACAGTATCTTTCCTGGTAAAAAAACAGTTTAAACGACTTAATAATGGTTTTCATAAATTATAAATAGAGAATGTCCTTACGAAATTCTATCAAGAAAAACAACAAGTTAAGCACGGTCTTAAGGGAAAATATAATTTAAAATGACGAAACCCTAAAGATATTAACTAAATCTACACAGTCATATTATTAACAACTGGCCGCACGACCGTTTTATTTGTATAAATTGAAATAGCATCAAGAGAGGCCTCATGACCGACCCATTTCCCTATATGGTTTCCCAAAAACTTGCAAACTATCAAGTGAAGGAAGAATGATTGTGTAAACTCTAATTTGACATCTAAAACCATAATTTTACAAATGCATCACGTCATCAAGTTACAGTAAAAAATTAATGTAACATATTGGGCTCTATATTCTTAAAGATAGCTCATAGACACATTGCAACATTATCTAAAAACCACGCAGAGTTAGTCAAAATCTTTTGACAAAAGCCTTACGACTCTCATAAGACACGACAGTAAGGCTACCGGGCCTCATCATGTTACATCAAAACATAAACGGTGAAAGAAACAACGAAACTAGTTTAGTACAAGAAAATGTATAAACAGTCGCTGTATTGAAATCAAGAAAACCATAATACAACTTAGGTATTACTCATAGTTATCCCTGATGAGTCCTTACAAAAAAATGTCCATTACATTATCAAACTGATAACAAAAACTACGATTAGAGTAGCGAGGATGGCTTTCTAAATCCCAAAAAAAAATATACAGAGTAAGGCTCACGGCCACAATAATGAGCACTGTATTTTAAACTAAACCACAAATCCCTCACAGGGTCAAAAAAGTTGAAATTCTGTACATTATAAATAAATTCTCTGGAATCAATTTAGAAGTACTTTTCAACAACATATCTCTCAAAGGAAATTGGCATAGTCGCAAGACTCCATGGGCAATTTTTCTTTGCATTCTGAAGTTTTGTACAGTTGGTGAAATAACCAAAGTTACGGTATCAAACAAGTTTTAAAACCAAAAATAATATACATAGTGGCATAGTCGTTTATGAATTCATGGGTGATAAATAACACCCTTACACTATCAAATGTATATTATACCAAAGCGAGTATATCACTTCCATATCGACAAACCAACACAGAGTGGAAAACCCCAATGCCATGAAAACACACCATAAGACCTAGTTTGGTTCCACATAGCTACGCAAGGTAAAAACATGGGTCTTACCAGTTAAAAGGGGGCTCCTTGTCCAGTGATCGATACACACCCTCGTCGCAGATACTGGTTCTGCACACACATGCTCATCGAAAGTTAAACAATATTTTATTTATAAAAATATGTGTAAATAATCATTACTACAAAAGCTATTGAATTATTTTACCTTCTCAATTTTATAACTCCAACCAAAGATACCCATTCGGAAGCCAAGCAAAGCTCACAAACTCCACCAACGTTCTGGGAAAACTGAGATAGGTTCAGATGAAGTCGAGGGCCAAGGTTAATGGCCTATCCTTCTCTGTTTACAGACAACGGACTAGCAAGGTCAAAAACCTAAAGGCCAAGTGCAAGAAAGAAGGTGCAACTAACTTCAAATAAAACTCCATCGAAAGAATTTTCACAGCCACCAAAACATATTAAAAACCTAGGGTTTGACCTCATGTCCTTTATCGTCCAGCTGGAGATTTTATTACGACCACATGGCCTACATGTGGATGTCATCAATTCTTGTCCTTTGCATATTGAATTCGTTGGTGTGGTTTCAATATATTCACCTTTAGTCACATCTAGTGTGTTAAAGACCCATAGTTTATACATAATGCTTCCCACTTTAAGCTTATAACATAGGTTAGCAAGTGAGGGTTATCGTTTCCAAATGTCCAATCGTATGTTATAGTATATACTATAACATATTGTGTTGAGTTAAAAACTTTACTATTTTAAAATATAGATACAAAATAGTATCTTATATAAACTTCGAAACTAAGTAAATTTTAAGTTGTTTTTCCCCAAAAGCAATGGACCATGTTCTTTGTCACTGGTAGTTTTATGCCTTAGGATTTGGCTCTTTTACAGGATGGCTGCATCCACCTGCATCAAGGGAAAACAAATTTCATGCATTAGTTGTAAAGAATAAATAAGACCACGATCGATACCTTTTACAGCTCAAAAGTAAAACCAAAACTGTAGAAAAACGACAACAGTTTCAACGGAGTCTTAAGACAAGTTGCTACCACAAATTAATGTCAACTGGATTGCATGACATAAATCTGACGTTAGTTCTTCAAAGAAAGCATGCTAATGATAAAAGCTAACACAAAAACATAAACCTTATAGTTTATATTTAAGGCCATTATCATTATAACATGAGAAATTATGAAATATAACATCTCTCTAAATATTTTCTAGGAACTTTTAGAGTTACATGAAGTAAATAAAAATAAAAAATTATGAAATTTAGGGATGTTACAATGGCTATTGATTGTGACTGGCTATGCTCATCAATTTCCTATTATCAATTTCTATCACCGTCTATTAATGGTCTCCACTGGATATGTTTGGCTGCTCTGTCTTTGCTATGTAGGAGGTTGTTCTTGGTCATCTTCATACAACGCATGGATTGACAGAATTCAATAGAAGCACCATTAGGGAGTTAAGAAGGAGTGCCCTTACCTTTTTCCCACCTTATTTGGTATATACATATACATTTCGTAGTCATATTTGCACGAGCACATCAATCAAGGAAACCATTGTATCCTCTACCATTTTATAATATCCATACTCCTTTTTCCCACAATGTGGTCTTTTTAGCATTCAGGCCAAAGGGTCTACAGAGGCAGTGATATGATATTCAAAGGCTTTTCATATGATCAATCACGATCACCTCCCTTCTCTTAATTGTACATAATCCTACAACAACATATGCTTCTCATTAGAGACAAGATCAATTAACATCAATTACTTATCCATTGCATGCACTATCAATTAAAAGGGCAAAGTATAAACTTCTAGCTAATGAACATAAGCACTATTCCAATCAATTCCAAACCAAATTTTAAGTGTTCCACTCCCTAGTGTGGGTCTACTTAGACCATAACATGTACGATAGTTTCTATCCACCTTGGTAGGGACTTATTTCTCCGCAGTTAATCTTGTTCTTATAGTTATTCATTGTGACATGCTTTACACTTTCTTCTAGGTTTACTCTCTCTATCGATTTTTTTTTATGATTACTTGCTTTAAAAACATTATTCAAATTCTAATCTCTATGAATAGGCTTGTTTCAAGAGACACTTGTCTTTGAAAGACAAGCATTAAATGGAAGAAAAGAGTGTCCAAACTTACTCTTTTTAATCTTTATTAAACATTACTTTATAAACAGTCTTTACACCAAAAAAAAATCAGTTCACACAATCATGATAGAGTTTATGGTTTTCTTTCCAAATATATATATTTTTATCTATTTTTATTTTTATTTGTATGTCCCCGATGGGGGACATTTATATCTTGTGTCGGTGTTTTTTTTTGTGGTTTTTTTTTCAAAAATTTATAATTGTAATGTTAACGCATTTATTTATTTAATTTTTTTTAGTTTTGGTTTTTTGTCAACAGATTATTGGTTGGGGAAGGCCTGATGTCATGCCTTGGAATCATCACCCATACATTTGCAGTGAACTTAGGTAAGCTTTCATTTATTTGTTCTCCTGTACCAAGCACCACTTGGAAGAGCTTGTACTAGCCTCACATACAATGCAATTTAATGGGGAAGAAGAAGCTTGATGCCCCTCCTGCCTCCATTCCGTGCAATCCCTTGTACACATTTGTTCATGTCCCAAAATCTGATTTTTAACCATTTCATTACTATGTACCATGCACCCTAACACAGGTAATTAATGTAACACATCGTAGCCTGACGATTGACAAGACTTTTATTCCTTCCTCCATGAATTCTACTCATCGTATTGTGATACCCATCATTGAATTATTGTTGTTTTAGTTGTGTTTCAGTGAATGATGGCTTGATTCAATTTTGCATGGAGGAATGGAAGACTAGTATTTGATCAGAGTAGACATGGGTATTGTAATCTAGTGAAGGTTTGAGTGAGAAATTTATGCAAGAGTGGGAACATACCTTGATTTTGTAGTGTTGAGTGAGGAGGAGAAATTGAAGTTGAGTAATGGTGACCTGGTGAATGTGTCCAGTGATGAAAAGGGATTTAGAGGGGGTTGGTTCTATGCACGACTTGTAGAAAAGCAAGGGGCAAGGTACTTGGTGGAGTACAGAGACCTTTTAAACAATGAGGATGACACAAAACAACTAAGGGAGAGAGTAGATGAGTTTCACATAAGGCCAAGTGGAGCAGAGCAAAGATCAGTTTATTCTATATGAGGAAGTTGATGCTTGTGAGAATAATGGGTGTGGTCACGAAGGTCCTTAACAATCATGAGTACATAATATACTTCTTGAAAAAAAAATAAGAGATGATATTTAATCATGCCAAACTGTGCCCCCATCTTGAATTCATAGATAACAAATGGGTTGAAGCTTCCAAGGTATGCACATTACTTCTCTTCTTTCAATTCACAGGAATTGGTACTTCACAAGAATCGGTAGTGATTTTTTAATGAATGACTAGATTTTTTCCCTTGGCTTAGTCCTCAAATGGATACAGTTCTTTTAAGTTTGTTGTTTTCCCATTGTTTTCTAATTTTTCTGTAATGTTCATTTCTTATTTCTTCTGTTGTCCAAAATACCTTATTCATGTTCGAATATTTTTTTTGAACACATTAGGTCCAAGTATCATGTTCTAGGATGGCATACTTTTAGGTTTTTCTGTGGACTTCTAAGTGGATTCTACTGTGTTGGGACCTCTATCAATCAAGACGTTGAGGTTCAAATGTTTTCCTTTATAACGGCTATTATTGGTAATCTAGCTAGTGTTATAGATATGATAATGTTCTTGAGTTGTGAATATTAGATAGGGCAGCATTCAAGGGGTGGGTTAAGGCTAAGTTTAATGATTGTCACAATGCTTTATCCATCATCTTAAATTCCCCATAGACCTTAAATTTCTTGAGAACACTAAATGATGAATTTTTACTTGAATTAGAAGTGCAAGTGTTCTAGAATGACTGAGCATGATCCATTTTTATTGATATTATATTACATTCCTTGGTTATTCTAGCTAATAACAAACATTAATGGGCATTAATTATATTTTTCTCTGAATTCCTCTTCTTTCTCCTTGGTTGATTCGTTTTTAAATTGATAGAGTTAGGGATCAATGGATGCATAAAATAGAATTATGAAAATAAATGTTTTATGTTAACTAAACGGATAGGAGTTAGTTCTGGGTTGAACCATCCCTCTTAAAAACAACATTGTTTAAGTTAAAATGGTTCTCCATAGGAAAACAACACTTTACTGACTACTAAAGTTTACTCTATAAATTAGTTTAAAATTGACCTTGAATTTACCTGTTAGATTCTTGGAGAAGCCCAACTATGATTTGTACTTTGTAAATTAGTTTAAAATGGACCTTGAGATTACCTGTTGGATGCTTGGAGAATCCCAGCTATAATTTATTGGAGGAAGAAACGGAATGCCTTAGGCCTGCAACCTCTGCAAACCCTTGAACCATGGTTGAGCTTGCCATTTGATATAATTTTGCAGACTAGAACTCACAAATTCCAAAGTAGGCACTTATGTAATTGCGTTGTATCGACGGAGTTGCAACTATAACAACAGAAAAGCAGAGTATTTGTACATAATCTCTATATATATTGTTTTCTTACTATGAATTGCTTCCCTGCGCCATTTGTTTTAATGTCACGCAGGTGTAACATTGGCATTGTCATGTCATTTTTTTTAATGCCATGTAGGTGTAACATTAGCATTGTTCGTAATGCTTTCACTAATTTTTTTATTTTTCTAAATTGATTAGGTTGAGTGATATGAGGTCGACACTAGGTTAAATCCTTTACTCTGAAAGCTTATTTAATAAAAGCAGGGGGATTCCTCATAAGGAAACAGATCACGGATAGCCTAATTGTTGTTCAAGAGTCTATCCACTCCTTGTAAACTCCCATATTACGTGCTCAACTGAAGGGTAAAAATCTAGCTTGATTTGATAAAGTTGGTTCATTTGCAAGTACATCCAGGGTTTTACATAGATCTGAGCCCGATACACAACCAGTATCATCAGATTTTGAGGACTCTTTATTTTTAGAAGTTATTCTACTTTCTATTTTTTGTGCTCCCTCTTTTTATTCTTATCCTCTATTATATAACTTCTACCCTAGATAGCGCGGGAAGGGAGTGATATCAGGAAATCCCATCACGATCTAACTTAATAGAGAAGGATTAGTTGAGGGCACCCAATTGTTTTAAATGAATCGATTTCTCCGATGACACGATGCACTCTCTACAATTCTTCTAGAAACGCTCTTCTTTCTCTATCTCGCCCTCTTATTACAGTTAATGCACGTACAATTTCTGGAATGACCCCATCTTATAGTGGGATCTATCTTGTTATTGTGCAGGTTAAACATTTTCCAAACGTTTTGCTTTAATTGGTGGGCTTTGAGGCCCAGGGGATCCTTATTCACGGAACCTGATTTTAGCCTACTGACAGACATATATTCATCCTAGGACCTTTTTTATGATAAGATCCATTAGAGTCCCAAGATAGCACTTCCTCCTATTAGAGGTCATCATTGGACCTCATCCTCCAAATAGGACACTCATCATTCTAGCAGTGTTCGAGGTGTAGAGAGTGTGGTATGTCTGTCACAATGTTTTATCTGTCATCTTAAATTCCCCAGAGACCTTAAAGTTATTGAGAACACTAAATGATGAATTTTTACTTTTATTAGAAGTGAGAGGTGCATGGAGTGTGGTATGTCTGTCACAATGTTTTATCTGTCATCTTAAATTCCCCACAGACCTTAAAGTTTTTTAGAATGACTGAGCATGCTCGATTTTTATTGATATAATATTACATTCCTTGGTTAATCTAGCTAATAACAAACATTAATGGGCGTTGATTATATTCTACTTTGAATTCATCTTCTTTCTCCTTGGTTGATTCGCTTTTAAATTGATAGAGTTAGAGATCAATGGATGCATAAAATAAAATTATGAAAATAAATGTTTTATGTTAACTAAACAGATAGGAGTTAGTTACGGGTTGACCCATCCCTCTTAAAAAACAACATTGTTTAGGTTAAATCTGTTCTCCATATGAAAACAACACTTTACTGACTACTGAATTTTATTCTATAAATTAGTTTAAGATGGACCTTGAGCTTACTTATTGGATGCTTGAAGAAGCCCAGATGTAATTTGCACTATGTAAATTAGTTTAAAATGGGCCTTGAGCTTACCTATTGGATGCTTGGAGAATCCCAGCTGTAATCTGTTGGAGGAAGAAACGGTAGGCCTTAGGCATGTAAGCTCTGCAAACCCTTGAACCATGGTTGAGCTTGCCATTAGACATAATTTTGTAGACTAGAACCCACAAATTCCAAAGTAGGCACTTGTGCAATTGTGTTGTGTCGAAGCAATTGCAACTGTAACAGTAGAAAAGCAGAGTAGGATGTGTACATAATATCTCTATATATTGATTTCTTACTATGAATTGCTTCCTTGCGCCATTTGTTCCAATGTCATGCCATTTGTTTTAATGTCACGCATGTGTAACATTGGCATTGTCATGCCTTGTGTTTTAATGTCATGCAGATTTAACATTGGCATTGTTTGTGATGACTTCACTTATATTTTTAAATTTTTCCAGATTGAATAGGTTGAGTGTTTTTCCAAATTGATTAGGTTATTTTTTTATTTTTCCAAATTGATTAGGTTGTGAGATGGGGTCAACGCGACTTCTCTCCTAGCTTTAATGACGATTTCATTTTCACCGGTTTATGCCCGATTTATTCTCAGATTGACCATATACCCTCAACTATCATGAATGACACATCAAAAACAACCACCGAATTCTTTGGAAAATTTTATAGTTTTATGTTAATTTTGATTACTTAATTGTATACTAAAATGTTTAACAAAATTTTAGGAAAGGATAAAATATCTTACAATGTGTAAATATATTAGAATAATATTTATTTTTATTTTGAAATTTCATAATATAAATATTTTTATCATAGTATATTTGAGTAAGAGGTAAAAATATTTTTTATTTACATATGTTTATTATATAAGTGTTTTTATTTAAAATATATATGTATAAAATTGTTACAGAAAGTCCATATGGTTTTTATATTTGATAAGTGTGTTAAAATAATCTATGTAATGTATTTTTTATGTAATGAATTTTTCATTTTAACTCAAGTTATTGAGGAAGGCTTGGAATTTGACGGGCATATGCCCTCCCTTCAAAATACTATTGAAAATTTAAAGAAACTATTTCAAAGAATGGGCAAATAATTCACTAGAACTTATTTTCATGATAAAAAAAAAAATCAAACGTTATTAATTTTTATTAATATGTTTTTTTAAGATAGGTGTTTTACTTACATAAGTGGTTATTATGATATATGTAATAATGGAAATTGTTGTCTTACTTTATTAAAACTTTTAAATTTGATTGAAGGGTAGGTGGTGAGTTTTCCTTCAATGAGGAAGGTTTTTCTTTCTTTCAATTTCTTCTTTTTCTTATATTGGCTTAGCATTCTTCAAATATGGAGTCATTCCCTTAGTTTCATTTCCTTTCTTTTGCCTTTTTACCCTTTCTTTAGAGGATAAGATGCTTTTCAAGCCCAAATGTGCAACTCCAAGAGAGAGGTGGGTACCATTTTAGAAGGAGAAGTTGGTTTCCAACTCTCATACTGAAGGAATTAACTTAACCACACACCAAGCATCAACAACTTATCATCTAGCTAATAAAAAATGGTTCATCCCCTCTTTGTATTTAGGCTTGTCTTTATGTCCTTCATGGCCTATTTGAGATGTAGTAGTAGTTCTCACAAAGATGGTAAAGCTCATCCTCACTTTGGATCCATTGAAATAGAACTTTAGTCTAGAGTCTTCTAAGTAGTCAAATCTCTACCATCCTCAAAAGGATGCCTAAGTTGGCTATAACAACATTTATTCTATTTTTATTGAGTTTTAAGTAGGTTATAACAAAATTTATTCTATTTTTATTGAGTTTTAATTTTTGCATAAGTAATTACAAACCACTAGCTATCTAGCAATCACAGATGCAATATGAAGGAGATTGCCACTTGATAACTCTTGTTCTCTTTATTAATGTTTTTAACTTATGATTATTTTTTACTATATACATGGAGTGTTTATTAGACATTTTAAAACTTTTATAAATTCCAACACAATGTAATATAGAATTTGTTTATTAGACATTTTGAAAATTTTATAAATTCCAACACAATGTAATATAAAATTTGTTTATTAAACATTTTGAAACTTTTATAAATTCCAAAACAATGTAATATAGAATTTGTTTATTAGACATTTTGAAACTTTTATAAATTCCAAAACAATGTAATATAGAAATTCTTATACGTTTGACAAACTTGAATTAAAATCCTTATGATAGACAAACTTGATTTTAAAATTAGTTTTTAGAAAGTGACTTGAATTAAAGTTTATAGATTAATGTGTAAGACTAATTTTCTGATTTAGTTTAATGACCCATATGAAGAGACGCATATGCTGGCAGCTGTTACGATTTTCACGGAGCTCTTGGTAACGGATTTAGGGTAATGGTCTTGAAGCTCCTACTCTGATGGACAGGTGGAGAATAACGGTCTTGGGGAAACCGGTCCTCTCTTTGCCTATAAATGAACCTTCAGAATACCCATCTAATGATCTGAAAGAGTGTATGGCAGCAGGGTAAGAGAGAGAAGTACGATTTCTGTTCTAAACAAAGGGTTTTCTGTTCCAGAAAAATGCATCAGAGAAACAGGGGTTTTCTGGAAAACGCATCAGAGGAACAGACGTTTTTTTCTGTCCTGAAAAATGCAACAGAGACTTCAACGATTCTAGAGTCTGAAGCAATCAGAGCCCTGCACAAATGGATTCAGGTATTGAGTCAATTTCTGATAAATTCTGCTGTAATTTAATGCTGGTAAAGAACTAGAAAGTTCTAGGTCCTGTAACAGTCAACAGACATTGAGTTTTTGTATAGTAAAATTTAACATGTGGTATCAGAGCGTGCGTTGTAGAACTTTCTTTTCTCTTTCCATAAATTCTGTGAAATCATAAACCAGTTTCGTGAATGCATTTAATGAACCAGTTGAAAGCCACTGTATGAAGTTAGGGTATACAGTGTGCAAATTATAGACGGACGAAATTAACTGTTACTCTGTTATATTGAATGCTTTCTTTTGTTATAGTGAATGATGACAGAATGTTTTCTTTTACTCTGTTTAAACACATTACTGTTGAATCAATATGCAGAATTGTTACATTGACTTAAGGTCTATATTAAGATACGGTTTGATAGCCACCAAAGTGGTCCAACCGGAAAGACTCGTAGATATTAAGTCAAATTATCGAAATTTAATACTTGTTTCCCCTGGTATTAAAATAATGACTCTGCAAATCGCAATTATTTAGTCACAAGAATATCAGGTTGGCCCAAAGGTGCACCAATTTTTGGAAGATTATTTAATTGGAGTAGGATGATTGATGGGTATTCACTATTGAGGCCAATATGGATAACTCAAAGGTAACATACTCACTTAGTTGTGAATATTTTATCAATCAGTCCTATTAGGTGAAAGGAAATCACCATAATAGTTAAATAGTTTACCATAAGATTAGCCCAAAGGTAGGTCATGGTAATACTGTTCACTATTGTTTAAAGCATGATTTTCAAATTGCTCATAACTCTTAGAATTAATAGCATGTATTTATGATTGCAGTATCAGTTCCTATTTCGCTGCATTCGCATGCCTCTTCTGTCCCGATCTTGAATGGAATGAATTTCTCAGATTGGAAAGAACAGGTTCAGTTTCATCTTGGTGTTCTGGACCTAGATGTAGCACTTGAATCTAAAAAACCAGCTGCTATTGCTAGTAACAGTAGTGCAGAAGAAAAATATACATTCAAAGCATGGGAAAGATCGAATAGACTGAGCCTTAAGTTCATGCGGATGACTGTAGCAAACACCATTAAGTCAACTCTTCCTACTACTGAAAATGCTAAAGAATTCCTGAAATCTGTGGAAGAGCGTTTCAGAACTGCAGACAAGTCTCTTGCTGGGACACTGATGGCTAAGCTTACCACCATGAAGTTAGATGGTACACATGGAATGCATGAGCATGTCCTTGAAATGAAAAACTTGGCTGCTCAGTTAAAGACTCTTGAGATGAATGTGGATGACTTATTTCTTGTGCAATTCATTTTAAACTCCTTGCCTCCTCAGTATGGGCCATTTCAGATTCACTATAACACTATTAAGGATAAGTGGAATGTGAATGAGTTGGCCGGTATGCTCAATCAAGAAGAGGCAAGACTTAAGCAACATGGACAACATTTAGTTCATTTCATCACTCAAGGAGCCGAAAGGAAAGGGAAAAATCCTAGAAAGGGCATGAAGCGAACACCATCCAAGGCATATGAGCCTAATCAAGGTTCTCAGGCTTATCAGAAGGAAAGGAACAGTGATAAGTGTCACTTCTGCAAAAAGTCGGGACACTATCAGAAAAACTGTCCGAAACGTAAGGAATGGTTCGAAAAGAAAGGTATGAATTTCATTTCTGTTTGTTTCTAATCAAACCTAAATGAAGTTCTTTCTAATACTTGGTGGATTGACTCTGGGGCTACTACTCATGTTTCTAATACCATGCAGGGATTCCTTACAACCCAGAACACAAATCCAAATCAGAATTTTCTATTCATGGGAAATCGGGCTAAAGCCCAAGTTGAAGCCATTGGGACTTATCGTTTATTTCTAGATTCTGGTTATCATTTGGATTTGTTTCAGACTCTTTATGTTCCTACTATTTCCAGAAATTTAATTTCCTTGTCTAGACTTGACATTGATGGTTACTCCTGTAATTTTGGAAATAAAAGTTTCAGTTTGTTTAAGAATACCTCTTTTGTTGGTTCGGGCATTCTTTCTGATGGTTTATACAAATTAAAACTTGATAATCAATTTGTTGAAACTATTCTTACCTTGCATCATAATGTTGGTATTAAACATAGTCTCACGAATGAAAATTCCTCATACCTGTGGCATAAAAGGCTGGGACATATTTCCAGAGAAAGGTTACTTAGATTAGTAAAAGATGGGATTCTCTTGAACCTAGATTTTTCTGATCTTGGAATGTGTGTAGATTGTATTAAGGGAAAACAAATAAAACACACCAGAAAAAGTGCCACAAGAAGTACTGAGCTTCTTGAGATTATCCATACAGACATTTGTGGGCCTTTTGACAATCCATCTTTTGGTGGAGAAAAGTATTTTATCACCTTTATTGATGATTTTTCACGCTATGGTTATGTCTATTTGCTGCATGAAAAATCTCAATCGGTGGATGCCCTTGAGGTATATATCACTGAGGTTGAAAGGCAATAAGATAGAAAGGTGAAAATCATTAGATCTGATAGAGGTGGTGAATACTATGGAAAGTATGATGAAACAGGGCAGTGCCCTGGCCCATTTGCTAAAATCCTTGAAAAGCATGGCATATGTGCACAGTATACTATGCCTGGAACGCCACAGCAGAATGGTGTAGATGAAAGGCGTAATCGTACTTTAATGGATATGGTTAGGAGTATGTTAAGTAATTCCAATTTACCTAAATCATTGTGGATGTATGCTCTTAAGACCGTTGTATACTTATTAAATCAGGTTCCTAGTAAGTCAATTCCAAAAACCCCTTTTGAACTGTGGACAGGAAGGAAACCGAGTTTAAGACACTTGCATGTTTGGGGTTGTCCAGCAGAGGTTAGATTATACAATCCACATGAAAAGAAATTGGATTTTAGAATGATCAGTGGTTCTTTTATTGGTTACCCTGAAAAATCCAAAGGGTATAGGTTTTATTGCTCTAATCACAGTACGAGAATTGTAGAGACCGGTCATGCCAGATTCATTGAAAATGGTGAAGTCAGTGGGAGTGATAAATTACAAAATGTAGTTATCCAAGAAGTTAGGGTACAAGTTCCTGTACCTATGGCTTCAAAGGAAATTGTTGTTCCTATCATTGATGAACAACCTGATAATATTGAACAACAAATTAATGAACCACCACTCCATAATGAGGCTGTCACCAATGAACCCACAGTAGATGGACCACAAGAAGTAGTATTAAGGAGATCTCAAAGGGAAAGGAGGTCTGCTATTTCGGATGATTATGTGGTTTATCTACAAGAATCTGATTTTGATAAAGGAACGTGTAAGGATCCGGTTTCATTTTCACAAGCCATAGAAAGTAATGATTATGCTAAATGGATTAATGCCATGAATGATGAATTGAAATCAATGGACCAAAATGGAGTCTGGGATCTCGTTGAATTGCCCAAAGGATACAAGAAAGTTGGTTGCAAATGGGTCTTTAAGACCAAACACGACTCTAAGGGTAATATCGAATGACATAAAGCTAGACTTGTGGCCAAAGGTTTCACTCAGAAAGGAGGCATTGATTATAGAGAGACCTTCTCTCCTGTGTCCAAGAAGGACTCACTTAGAATCATTATGGCATTGGTAGCGCATTATGATTTAGAACTGCACCAAATGGATGTGAAAACTTCTTTTCTGAATGGGAGTTTGGAGGAAGACGTCTATATGGATCAACCTGAAGGTTTCTCCATTAAGGGAAAAGAACACCCGGCTAGCAAACTTAAGAAATCAATATATGGGCTTAAACAAGCCTCCCGGCAATGGTATCTTAAGTTTCATAATACCATTACTTCTTTTGGATTTAAGGAAAACATTATTGATCGGTGTATATATCTAAAGGTTAGTGGGAGTAAATTTATATTTCTGATTTTGTATGTTGATGACATATTGCTTGCCACCAGTGATCTTGGTTTATTACACGAAACCAAAAAGTTTCTCTCTATGAATTTTCAAATGAAAGATATGGGTGAGGCATCTTACGTGATAGGAATTGAAATATTTCGGGATCGATCACATAGATTGTTAGGATTGTCTCAGAAGGATTATATCGAAAGAGTTCTAGAGAGATTCAGAATGGATAAATGTTCAGCTGGTGATGCCCCTATTCAGAAAGGGGATAAATTCAGCCTTATGCAATGTCCACAGAATGAATGGGAACGAAAACAGATAGAAAGAATTCCTTATGCTTCTGCAGTAGGAAGTCTAATGTATGCACATACTTGCACTAGGCCAGACATCAGTTTTGCAGTAGGTATGTTGGGAAGATACCAAATTAATCCTGGATTGGAACACTGGAAAGCTGCAAAGAAAGTGATGAGGTACTTGCAGGGAACGAAGGATTACATGCTCACATTTAGGAGGTCTGATAATCTAGAGGTGAATGGCTACTCAGACTCATATTTTGCTGGATGTGTTGACATTAGAAAGTCTACTTTTGGTTATTTGTTCCTATTAGCCGGAGGAGCAATATCATGGAAAAGTGCGAAGCAAACTATCACTGCTTCGTCCACTATGGAAGCTGAATTTGTGGCATGCTTTGAGGCCACAGTTCATGGATTGTGGTTGCGAAATTTTATCTCAGGACTTGGGGTTGTCGAATCTATTGCCAAGCCGCTGAGGATTTATTGTGATAATGCCGCAGCTGTATTCTTCTCTAAAAACGACAAGTATTATAATGGCGCTAAACACATGGAACTGAAATACTTTGTCGTTAAAGAAGAAGTTCAGAAACAACGAGTGTCAATTGAACACATAAGCACACTGCTTATGGTTGCAGATCCATTGACGAAAGGATTACCACCAAAGACATTTAAGGAACATGCTAACAGAATGGGAATTGAACGTAGCACATAACAGTTGCTGCTTTTATGAGATGGATCACATAATGTTGTTTGTCTTATTTGACACCTTGAGATCTTAATAAAGATGTTTCTGTTTGATAAATCCTGTTCTGAATGTGTACGTACATGTATGAAAATAAATATGTGATGACAGGAATAGTCTCTGACAAGGGACATTATTGTTGGACCTTATGAAATCACTCCTTGTTTACAGACTAATTAAACAGATTACTAATGTCGTGGTACATGAAAGGGACTGTGTTGTCTTATTGACATGGAACCATCATGACTCGCATTACTAGGTTGTTTAATTATAGTATTATGATGACCAAACTGAAAACCAAGATGAATATGACTTATGGCGCACCTAATGTCTACTCTGTTAAACTCTAACGTTATGTTATCATATGTGCCAAGTGGGAGAATGTAAGACTAATTTTCTGATTTAGTTTAATGACCCATATGAAGAGACGCATATGCTGGCAGCTGTTACGATTTTCACGGAGCTCTTGGTAATGGATTTAGGGTAATGGTCTCGAATCTCCTACTCTGATGGACAGGAGGAGAATAACGGTCTTGGGGAAACCGGTCCTCTCTCTGCCTATAAATGAACCTTCAGAATACCCATCTAATGATCTGAAAGAGTGTATGGCAGCAGGGTAAGAGAGAGAAGTCCGATTTCGGTTCTGAACAGAGGGTTTTCTGTTCCAGAAAAATGCATCAAAGAAACAGGGGTTTTCTGGAAAACACATCAGAGGAACAGACGTTTTTTTCTGTCCTGAAAAACGCAGCAGAGACTTCAACGATTCTGGAGTCTGAAGCAATCAGAGCCCTGCACAAATGGATTCAAGTATTGAGTCAATTTCTGATAAATCCCGCTGTAATTTAATGCTGGTAAAGAACTAGAAAGTTCTAGGTCCTGTAACAATCAACAGACATTGAGTTTTTGTATAGTAAAATTTAACATAATGGTGAAGAATTAATAATAAAAAAGTATTTTTAAATTAATAATTAAATATTATAAACTATAATTTAAAAATAAGTATTGATCTTGAGAATAATGTAAAAGGATTTAGTTTATATATATATAATTTCAGTTAACAAGATCATAATAGCATTTATGGCCTTCTATAAGCATATTTGTTTTTCTGTTTTTTTATTTCTTTTTATTAAATTTTTTAATTTATAATTATTATTATTATTTTATTTTATTGGTGTAGTCTTAAATGTTGAATCTTTTCTAAAATTTCAACACAATGTAATCTATAAATTATTATATGTGGGATAAAATTGATTTAAAAATTAGTTATTTGAAATTAACTTGAATTAAAGTTTATGAATAAATAGTAGAAAGTAATAAAAAATAGAAATACTTTTAAAATCAATAATTAAAGATTACAATTTATTACTTAAAAATAAGTAATAATTTTGAGATTAATATATATATAATTTATTTTTCTATTTAGAGGTTGTTTTTAAGATTTTTTTACCAATAATACTAAATGTTAAGTTTAGGTTTTCAAACAAGTTATAATTTTAGCCTTTGAAAAAACCAATATGCTACGAGTAGCATTAATTTTCTATTCATGGGTTGATTTTAAGACATTTGTTTGTTAGTGTTAAGGCAATTGTTGTATTTTTAATCTTGAAAGAAAAATTTTAGGTGTTGGTAGCATAGTTTTGGTGTTTTTGACACAAAAAAAGGTTCTTTAGAGATGAAATTCTAGTTGTGAGTAGAAAATTGTTGTCAAGTTGTATAATATGTTAAATGTAATTATTATTCTTTATTTGAATAGAAATTGTGTTTTTTTAACCATATTCTTAAACAAACATAATAAAAAATTCCAAAAATAAATTTTAAATTAAAATCTTATACAACAAAATTGTGATAATATCAGTTATTTTAACAATATAAAATTTTAAAATAAAAATAGTATAAAATAAAAGTAAATTTTCCCCATTTTCCCAATTTCAAATCCTTTAAATTGATCATGTAAATTACTTTTATAATTAAGAGAAAAACTGTATATATACCCGTGTTGACAATGCTTTACAATCCTCCGTGATTGATTATTGATTAAATGAATTTTATGATTTTTTTTAAATGGGTTGGAGTTTATATTACTATAGAAATAGCATGTATATAGTTTTAGTTCATTGATTTGTTATTAAGAATTAGACACATTGTCAAATAGTACATATTATGTATTTCCATAAAAGATTATATCAAAAAAGATTAATATTAAAAAAATTTGTTTTAAATTTTTTTGTAATTAACCAACTAATTAAGATAGCTAATTTTTTCACCTAGAGAGTGTACATAATAGGTATTCCAAAAAGGAGAGTTATGAGAAAACAAAATAAAGAAACTAATCATCATTAAAAATTAACATAATGGGGACCTCTCGCACCCATGGAGCCAAACTATTTTGACCAATTTCATTTTTTTCCTTAAAGACCATACCTATAGTTCCCTTCGCTAGCAGGTTGAGCTTTGCACCTAGCCCCATTATTGTCTTGACCAGAAGATGAAGCTTGGCATCCACTTTACGAATTTGATTCTAGGTTTCATCAACCTACAATAGAATTTCCTTATGCTCATGGTGACTATCCATTAGTGCTTTTCCCATCAAAGATTTTGCATGCCACTATAATGTGATTCTCTTGACATATTTGGTGTCTTGTGTGTGGAATGAATCGGCATCATTAATGACCCAATGCCCCATCTCCCTTTGAATTTTACTATCTCCTAGCACCTCTTGTTCTTGTTGACCCATTTCTTAGCCTTTGCAATTTTCTCTTGGGTCTGAGACAAGATAACCATGTTGAAGACCTTATGTGATGCTTGAGCCTCCTTAAGAATTATGGGCATGAGGGTGATGGGTCCCTATTTTTCCCATCTTATATCAAATTTTAAGCTTAATTATATATGGGAACTAGATAATTTGACTAGGTATGTGCATATCAATCATTCCTTTTGGTTTAATCTAACATTTTGAGGAGATTATATTATGGAGGCTGAATAAAAGTAATTTTGCATTAATTTTAGTTATTTTTAATCCTTTTACGAATTCAAAATCATACTCGAACTCATTACTTGTTTTATACCTTGTTGCGTTGGGAAGATATGAAATTTCACAATCCAACACTCAATCTGGCACTAAAACCAGAACCTTTTTCGGCACCTCTATGGAAGAGGAATCGTTGGTTAACATGTGTGCGGGCCTCCATTACCAAATCTGCCACATGGGTTTTGTCCGTTGGTGATCCCAGGTGGTCGGTGACCCATCAGATTCCACCCAGGTCATTCATTTGACCCCTAAAATCTTGGCCCTAATTTCAATTGAAGAACACCAGTTGTCTCAAAATAAACGCCTACATCAGCGCTATGATTCAATGGTTTAGGCTAGTCATCGATTTGTAATGAATATGGAACTGAAATTTCTATGTTTATCTAGACAATTTCTATCTCTAGGGGATCAATCCTTTAATTGGTTGATTTTCCCCCTTGTTTATTATTATTATTATTATTATGTAACTCATTCGAAATGGAGATGGAGGAGAGTTGGGCATAAGACTATTCATTATGTAACCCCGTTTCGATCTATTGAAGAATCAAGTTTCTGGATATGAGATTATGTATATAATTTGTGTTTGCATTGTGAAATCCCTACGACTAGCCATCCTATGGATTGCGCTCTATTCTTTCTCGCAGTTTCGTTCTCAACTTTACACAGGTACATAATCTGCCTATTAAATTGCATAGCTAAGTTGTAGATTTGATTTATGTGTGTGATTATTTGTATCAAATAGAAAAATGTTCTTGTAATTTGTATATTTTCACTCGCATAATTTATAATTCTGTGAATTATATATGACTACGATTTAGAGAAACCAATTGTAGAAATTATATTAACGCTATATTTATATGACTTGTATTTTGTTCATATTGCAAGCAAAATTGTTGATTCTTGTAGCTTCCATTTCCTATAGTGATTTTCCTCTTTAAACTATCATCACTTCGCACAAATCGATTTCACTTTGGCAGTTTAGATTAGTAGTTTGGGTTGAACCTAGGTTTCTTTCCATCAATTTTTATTTTGGTTGCATCGTGTGGTTTCAATCTAAATACGTTATGTTCATTGAAGTTAAACACCTTTGAGAAGTTTAGGAATATGATTTCCATTCAAAAACTAGATGTTTGATTTGTCAATACTCTGTTTTGAAGAGATTATTTGTATAGTAGATTAAGCATATGAAACTTTGTCGTCCCTGTAGGATCTGATTTTGTTTAATGATTATTTTCGGTAGATAGATTAAAAGTGTGAATTTGAAGATTGAAATGATTGTAGATTCCATTCCAATAGTTTTCAATTGCATAACAAAATTCCAATTTAGACCAATACACTATTTGTAAATTTCCTTTGGGGTGTGAATCCAATGCATAGGGTTTGCTTGGTAGATCCTTAGCTTATTTTAAATCTTCATTATGATAGATACTTTATCTGCAGCTCACTTAATTTTTTGGGCTTGAAGTTTGATGATTAGCAATTAACTAGAATTGAGGTTTGAATTCATAGCACTAGTAGGCCATGTTATGCTTGTCTTGTAAATTTATTTTCATAGGCTACTTGGTTAGATTTTGAGTAAAGTGAAGAGAATTAATAGGAGTTTCCCTTTAATAAACATCATATTACAATTACATTGGTTCATTTCTTTGATGTACATTACATAGAATAAATTTATTTCATTTGCAGACTTCCTATTTGAGTGCATTTTGAAAATAGAAACTTTGTGGAGATAGGTATAATATTTTAGAAATCAATTTTGAATATATAATTGGTGATAAGACTATTATTTTATAAATTAAGTTTTAAGTTATTTAGAAATTTGGAGTGGAGTGTATTAAAGTAGAATTGCAGCTTATATATCGTTATTTCATTTTGTAAGTTTATTGCAAATTTGAATTTTCTTTTGTAGAGTAGAATTGGTGTTTGATAGTCACAATTTTTTAAGGTTGTTTTCTTCTGTATAGTACCGAAATTTACTTATATTTGTAAATTAGTTTTGTCAATGAAGTGTGTTTACCGTCATTAGGATAGATCAAGTTAGAATATACTAACCTTCAACCTTGTACATACAGTGTCGACACCTCAAAGCCTACGAGCCCCGGGTTGACAATTTAGTGTCGAAATAGTTATCATATAATTTTTTCGACAGAGGGTTCGCCCACTCCCCTGATGTCCACGAAACGAATGCCCTTTATTCGTCATGCTACCAATAATGAACCAAAAAATATTGCCTCTAACAATATATCTACACCTGCCAATTTAGTTCATAAATCTTTAAGACTAGACCCATGTGTTATGGAGAAAACTTCCTATGGCTTGGGGTACCACAACAGACAAAATAACCGCAAAAATCAATCCCTTACCAGTATGCAAGAGAAATAAACATCTAACACTAAAGGATCTCAAAACATACCTTATTCTGGATGGTTGATGTAGATACTCGTTGAGCTTTTCCAATCCCGCTTGTGTTAACAATTTGCTCTCTCAACAATCAACAAACAAGACAAGCATGCTATAAAATAGTGTTAGACCTACTCTAGAATATATAATCAATAATGTATAAGCAATTAAAAGCATCCATGGATTCAATATTAATTTAAATGCACATCATTGAACAAGAAAAGATATTTCTATTAATATAAATCAGAGATTACAAGAATGACAACCTCTGCCGGCACGTCTGCGAACCAGAGAAACTGAGTCCACCACCTCAATCCTCCATCTCTTGATAGCAAGCTCACAAGAAAAGGCAAGACTGGGAAGAACACCAAGTGCTCCAAGGGACAAAGGGATGCAGACTCAAGTATAATCAAGCTATGGCAACAATGGACTATAGTTTTCTTGCTCTTCAATTCCTCTCCCTTCAATGTATCCAAAGGGTTCCTTATATAATTCTTCAATTGGGTAATGGAAGGTCAAATCCGAGCGATCTTAAGGCATATGGAAGGCCAAGAGACAAGTGACTCAGAACCACATCAAGGAAAACTCCAAAACTATTTGGCCTTTTGCACACATCCCGATGTACGCGTGTTTAAGGGTCATATCTACGTATATACATGAGAATGGGTTTAAAAGTCATGTATGGAAAATAATGAATGTTTTTAGGGACGATCTTGGAAACATCAAAGGTACAAAAATAGTCCATGGGGTCCAAAGAGTCTGTAGAGGGACAGGGAAGGCCATAAATGTGTGATCTACCATGTGTGGTAAAATCAGCTGTAACAGATGCCCCCTAATGTGTGAGGTCAGAGGGGTGATACGATGGCCGAAATACATTATAAATCCATCCTAGAAGTGGAGTGATGAAGAACTAGGTGGAAGAACCAGCCATCCAGCAATACAATACACATATCTATGCATATGACTGCAAGTACATACAGCAGTCCCGGATACATAAGAGTACAATGGCCATGAATAGGCATGATACAAAATATGACATGTGTGGTCATCGCCACGTACAATATAGATAGATCAGAATCTCCATGATGAAGATATACAAAGGATCATGATCTCCATGAAAGCTGAAGATATACAATGGATCAAGATCTCCATAATGGCTGAAGATATCTGACATACATTGGAATCAAGTCACGAGAGCTGAAATCTCATGAACACTGGCATGATCAAGGAAGTAGCATATATGAAAAGCCACAAATCTGGAAAGTATTCTACACAAACCGCTATGAGTACATGTCCTACTATGTGAATAAAGGTGTCGAGGTTGAACATAGTATTCCATTGTCTGATTACCGGTCATTGATGTATACCGTTAACAAACGCAAGATCACCCACCGCTAATGATAATGGGAATTAAGGTACTAGAGTGCAGTCTAACAAGTGTGAATAAATGTGTTGAGGTCGAATAGTTGAAAGAATCCATCGATCAGGGGACATTGATGTATTCCCAAAACTGTTGATGGCGAGAGAACCTGCCACTGATGATCGCAAGTCTCGAGGCACTCAAAATGACTCTAGACTCCTATCCCAGAATAAATGATCTGAAGTCGATGGGATTAAATCTACTGGAAGGAGGGAATTAAGGCATCCCCCATCATCCAACACGAGGTGCTCAGCAAAGTTGTATAATGTGGAAGGACTCTATCATAATGTGCACGAACCAGTACTAGTATCGGGAATGGTCGACATGCAAAGTCAAGAAAATTGAGGAATGGTTGACTCAGGCTTCAACTTCCTTCGAACAAGAGCATAAAGGCGAATGGTGACTGAATGTAGGAAACAAAGACTCAATATAGAAAATTGGGACATCTCTGTGACACAAGAGGCATCAACAGCGGCTCCATAGGGATTGGAAGCTTAACCAGTTGGTGGAGATAAACTCAGAGAAACAAGTATAGCTCCTAAAGTCAAACTATTAACCCAACCAACGAATGTGATATACAGTGCTCTGTTCAAAGGAGACACAACTCGACTGTTGCCAAAGATAACATCTTTTCCTGTCCAACTTTTTGGTTTTTTTATTTTTTTTTGACTTTTTCAAATATTTTGAAAAGCTTGAAAAAGAATAAAAGTGCTTTATAGTTATAGACTAGGAGGAGATGAGTGTCAAGGGGAAAAAAAATAGTTCCAAGCAGTGGAACATACCTATCCTCAATGTAAGGAAACATGTGTAGGATAACGACACTCGGGGGAAAGTCCCCTCTCGATAAAAATGGGGAATCAAGCTGCAAAAGATATATAAAATGGCTTTGCTTAGCTAGACATGAGACAAGCTCTGGCTATATGGCTAATAATAAAAGTCAGGGAAGCTGGAATAAGGCTCAATAAGGCAAGCAAAACTCATGATAATGCAATTACAACTTGACACAAGGGAGTCCTGGGGAAAAGGCCAGCAAAAAGATAAAGAGGAGTATGAGGCTCTTGCACAAAGTCATGGCAATACTATACAAAGGACTCCCACACCCTAAATGAAAAATGTCGGCATGGGCACCAAATGCAAAACAGGAGCTAACTAGGGTACTCATGTATTGTCAAGCTCTACCATTCACATCATGTCACTTCTAAAAGCAACAAGAAGGTTCTGACAACATAGAATGGGTTCATACCTAAGGTTATAATGAAACAGTCATAAGGTCATGCAAAGTGAAAACGGATGTGAAACCTAACCTATATGCTAGTTTAGACTTAATACCTGAAATCGGCACGAACGGGTCAAAACCATGGTCAAACTGCGCTCAAAACGAACTACTACATCATCAAATTAGTTCAAAACAGTCTAAAATGGTCAGAAACGGTCAAAACTATAGAAAGTGGGTAAAAATTTTCAAAAAATTTCTATAAATAGTAAAAAATTTAAAAATTCCATATCATTTGAAATTTTTACCCATTTGAGCTCAAAAATTCCAACTCGAATTTCGGGAGCATCGTCCGGCGAAATTCGACACTGTTTGATCCAGGTAACTCCTCTTGCCCTCCTCTTCCTATTTCATGCAATTTTTTAAGTTTTCATGGTCCATTTAATTTTTTATGCCATCCTAAATTGTGCATTTCATCCCACGCGAGTATCGGAGTTTTTTCCATGTATAGGGTTGGCATACGCAGAAAAACTTCCCAAACCCGCGTATATATGTGGTTGTTTTGCAAACAGTCGCGAATGAGGTTTTCAAGGGCAAATAATAAGCAAATCTCTTTTTTTTGTGCAGGATGGTTTTAGAATGGAGGGAGAGGGAACGTGGTGATGTGGAAGAGGTCGTACAAGGTGATTTAATGGCCCAACAAGCATTGCGCGCATGTGGTTTGTATAAGTTTTGGTGTCTTGGCAGCATGAGGGCCAAACCAAGACTCCTCTAGATGCTAGTGGATTACTAGGATCTAGACTATGAGAGTTTTCGCATTGATGAGATGTTGCTCAATATAGAAATTGAGGACATATACTGTATCATTGGTTTATCCCAACAAGGAGAGGTTTTAAATCTTCGATATCGCGGGCCAGGAGGTGGGTTGACTATTGATGAGTAAAATTCGATGCACTGCTTTCCGGACATGGAAAAGGTTGGGATTCAAATCCCGATAAACTCGATCCAGGTACTGGGACTAAAGGCCATACTATTGGCACTCAGCAGGATAGTCGGCTTAGCTTCACTCCACCAGGCCTCTCGGCCACTGATGTTCTATGCGGTGGAGTGTATGAGACCCACAGTGTATGACTGGAGCACTGTGCTGTTGAGCAACATGAAGCAGCAACTTAGTGACTGCAAGATGGGCAGGGTGAGAAACTTTGATTTCGGCAGCATACTAAGCACGTTCTTCTTTGAGTGTGTATCAAGGATAAGCCCTAGAGTGGACATTCCTCCACACAAAGTTAGAGATCCGACCCAACGACGTTGGGAAAATGTTATGCACAAACTGGGCGGAGGTAGGGTGGCTAACCCCTACCCAGTAGACTTCTTTCCATGGTGGCGGAGGCAGATCATTACCATCGATGACTACCCCTATGTAGGGATAGACTTTTGTGGAGATCCGGACATTCCCCTACCACTAGGAGTGGCATATGGAGACATAGGTAACGAATCCCAAACCAACTTTTTAAGTTTTTTGAATTATTAAATTTTTGTGTTTTTTGATATATTGACTCAAAAGACATCTTTTAGTGTGACGAAAAATAGTGACAATCTGTCATGTG
Source organism: Pseudotsuga menziesii (assembly GCA_001517045.1). Taxonomy (NCBI): domain Eukaryota; kingdom Viridiplantae; phylum Streptophyta; class Pinopsida; order Pinales; family Pinaceae; genus Pseudotsuga; species Pseudotsuga menziesii. The sequence goes on along the minus strand of LPNX010125090.1, from coordinate 103,548 downwards.
TATGCAGATGTTGGACCACGACGGCCAGATGGTTTCCCTCGTCATAGATGGAGGGGAAGAGGAGACGATATCATGGGTGTGGATGTGGAGCGGACGCGCCAAAGCATTCACACAAACTTCGTACACTTGACACACAGGGTACCCATGGTGCAAGTCGAGGACTCGCCTAAGGCCATGTAGCGCCAGGTGGTTGGTGTACCACAGGCATGGGTTCGATTATTTTAATGACTAGATAGAGCCGTGGTGTGCTACCATGATCAGAACCCCCCTCCTCCTCCTCAGGCTTAGAGACTTGAGAGTATTTCTTTTTGTACTACCGTGTATTATATTTTGGTGGCTCGGAAGCCCTAATTTTGTATTATGACGTCACACTTTGGATGTTAATGCAAAACTTTTATGATGATCTATTTTATTTATTTACATGTGTGCAAAAATGTATGTTTGTGATATGCTTATGGTCTATGAAACAAATGCCAATCTAACACATAGTTAGCATATGAGTCAGCAACTTGATTAAAAATTCTTGAAACATGAATGTATGTTATATTTTCAAATTGTCATTCTAGCAATCTCACACGTAAGAATCTTTGTAATAATAGCGGATCCCTAATACGATACGAGCCATTAAGCTGTGAAACCACTAACTGCGAATCAAGACGTACCTCAAGAGAGAGAACACCATGTGAAATGGCATCATGCAATAACTCAATAATGGCACTATATTCAGCAACATTGTTTGAAGAAGGCCGTAAACATACGCCTCCTGAAGACAACACTTGACCCGTAGGAGTATAAATCACCCAAGCAGGCGAAACTGAGTTTTGAGTGTCACGGCTAGCACCATCGGTGAATCCTATGTAAACGAAAGACTCCATCGACATCTGCCATAAGAAACGAAAGCTAACCAACAAACCCGATCACCATAAGAAGACCTAACTATGCAATTCAAAGACTGTACAATAATATACAACAATCAGTCCTGGCTGAAGATCATGCATAGTATTTTTTAAGATAGAGCCCATTTCTAGGCTTTTCCAAGGCTATCCCTTTGTAAAACACTAGCTCATAGGTGCCCTTCTCTAACACACGTTTGACCACGTAAGGACCATGCCACATGGGATTAAACTTCCCTGCTCCCAAGGGTTCTTTAGCTTGATCCAACAAAAGGAACAAATCGCCTTCACTAAACTTCCTCGGACGGACAGGATTATCATATTGTACCTTAACGCGACGCTTATTTACTTCTACAGCCACTAAGGCATCTCAACACTGCTCATCAAGCTGCTCTAAGTGGACCAAACGTTCCTCCAATATGGAAGTGTCTGGTAAAATCTCTATAGATAACTTCAACGAAGGGATTTCGCATTCAACCAGCAAGACAGACTCCACCCCATGCACAAGCTGATATGGAGAGAAATTGGTGGTAGTCTTAACCATGGTTATATAGGCCCACAAAGAAAGATATAAAATGATATGCCAATTTGTCTTGCTTTGTGTGATGGTTCGTTGGAGAATAGACTTAAGTGATTTATTCACTGCTTCAACCTGTCTATTCGCCTGAGGGTAATAAGAAGAGGAATGCTACTGCATATACCCTAACTTTGAAGCCAACTCTTCCATCATTTTATTCTGAAAGTGCCTACCATGGTCAATGACAAGCTCTTTCGAAATGTCGAACCGAGTAATAATTTGGTTGAAAACAAAATGCGCGGCTGTCTCACTGTCGGATTTAATCGTGGGCATAGCCTCTACCCATTTCATAAAATAATCAACAGCCACTATAATTTGATGATGCCCCCCAGCCAAAGTTGGGTTGCAATCCATAAAGTCAAGCCCCCACTTGGTTAAGGGACCGACGGTGATAATAGGATGTAACAGGGCTGGATGCGAGCGCATATTGCATGCAAACACCTAGCAAGAGTGACACTTCTTGACCGCATTAACACAATCTTTGAAGATCGATGGCCAAAAATATCTTGCTCTTAAGATTTTTTGGGCTATAGAAAGCCCAGATAAATGACCACCACACGCCCCTCCGTGGCAATCATTCAGCACAACCTCAGCCTCATCAAGGGTTAAATAATGACACAAAATGGAATCTACCCCACAGCGGTACACAATGTTATCCATTATAAGGTAGTTCTTAGCTACATAACGTAATCGTCATTGCTCATCCTGTGAAAGGTGAGTAGGGACCTTCAATGTTTGCAAATACACAATGATATCCCCGTACCATGGGTCCAAAGTTGAGATAAGGAAAATATGCTCATCAACAAATGTATCCTCATAAACCTCTTCCTCCTCTGAACTTGGAAAATCAGATATGAGCTCTGTAAAGATCAATGATTTCTTTGATTTCGCTGAAACGAATTCGAGATTGAACTCTTGCAAAATAACAATCCATTTATTGTATTTTCCCCCAATCATCCTTCTAGTGAGGATGAACTTAAATGGATTGATATGAGCTACAACCAAGGTTCAGCGAAGGAGAATGTAATGTTTCAATCTCTGAACCACATGAACGGTGGCCAAGGCAAGTTTCTCCACATGCGAATAATGGATTTCCGCATCAATAAGGTTTTGACTCAAATAATATATGACATGCTCGTGGAGCTCCTCATCCTCCTGAACCAAAACCATACCAACCGTCTCCATGGACGCAACCACATAAATCAAGAAATCACGGCTATAGTCAGGTAGACTAAGCAGGGGGGGCGATGCTAAGGCTTGCTTAAGAGCATCAAAGGACTCCTGGGCTCACTCATCCCAGCAAAAAGGGGTGTCCTTCTTTAAAAGATGCATAAATCCTTTAGTCAAGTTGGAAAAATTAACTACGAATCTCTGCAAGAAATTTGCCATATTTTACAAACATTGAAGATGTATAATATTATGTGGGGGAGACAATTGAAGTATTGCCTCAACCTTTAAGGGATCGACTCTTATACCCTCCCTGGATACGATGAACCCTAGCAAGCGACCAACAGTCACACAAAAGATGCACTTATCAGGATTTAACCGAACCTGGTAATGGCTGCATCTTTCGAATACTAATCTCAAATGGTATGGATGACGCACTCTCAAACGAGAATGAGTAGCGAGGTCATCCAAATACACTTTGATAATCATTTTGAGATCATGAAAAATTAAGGTCATATCCTGCTGAAATGTAGCTCCAGCGTTTTTAAGGCCGAAGGGCATCTTCCAATATGTAAAAGTACCTCAAGGACAAATAAATGCAGTCTTATGTTGATCCTCGTGTTTGATCTGAATCTGATTATATTTGGAAAAACCATCCATGAAGGATAATACCTCGCTTCCCGCACACTCATCCAAAATCTGATCAATAAATGGTGTGGGAAAATTATCCTTAGAACAAGCACAATTTAAATCATAGAAATCAGTGCATATACGGATCACTCCCTTCTTCTTATCAACCAGAATGGGAGTTGAAACCCACTCCGTCAAGGGAACGGGATAGATATAACCGGATTTTATCAGTTTCTCTATCTCAGCCTTAATGGTGGGTGCTTTTCTAGGATTCACCGCACGCAAATGTTGTCAAACTGGCTTCACATCTAGATAGGTCTTAATCTCATGTTTGAAAATACAAGGGTCAATACCTGGCATTTCCTCATATGACCAAGAAAATATGTCATGAAACTCTTTAAATAGCTCGGTCTACTCCTTGATCTCATCAGGGGAACAACTTGCCCCAATGTAGACGTTCTCAACTTTGCCAGGATCGCGAGAAATATTGATAGGAATAGTAGGTGATAAATTCGCCATGTTCCCATCGGCCATCTGACCAAGAGAGCTCAATGGAACCACGGGACTACCAATCTTCTCGCTAAGAATCTCCCTAAAGCCATCACACTCCATACGATCAAGTTCAGGAAGAAAATATGATCGATGATGTAATTCGTCCCAAGGTGGCTCAACCAGACATGGCCTCAATAATGGCTTCATCCGATGGAAAAACATCATCGAGGAAATCATGCGCATGAGAGGACTCAACTACCCATGTAGGCAACACATATGGGTCCTTCTCCTTCGTCCGTGAAGAGTAAGGACTAGGCTCTGCAACTTGATCAATTTTTTCTTGATATGCTACCATCATTGCGGGAAACTGCACATCCGTTTTGATAGGTCCAATCAAAGGACCTGGTGAAGGAAGAATCCAAGGATCTTCCATATGGGTAATACGAAAAGACACCGAATTCAACGAGGACGAAGCTCGACCAAAACTAGATCCGATCATAAGAACGAGCACAGGACAGCTAAAGGTTCTGATAAGAGACAGATACGTACCCACACCCACACTCCCAGTTGCTGGCTGAGAATGATCAGTAATCGGGATAGAAGTTCTTGATGATGCATTAACACTCAGATTACAGAATGATGTCTGATCAATTGTAACGATATTGCCACTAAATGGAAAGCATACCACTCGAAAGAGAGAAGAGGCTACGGCTTGCATACTATACATCCAATTTCATCCCAGCAAAAGATTGTAGTCAAGGGGTGCATCAACCACCTCGACCTTGATCGTGAGGGTCTTCTCTCCCAATTGGACCTTAAGAGAAGGAAGAATCCCGTGCGGCTGAAAAGATCTACCATCAAAAGCTATCAACATAGTAGCGGATTGAGACAACTCGGGAGAACCCAAACCCTTCCAACATTACAAAGACATCACGGAAGCAGCAGCGCCTTCATCAATCATAGTGCATTTGATGATCATATTAAGACATTCTACATGAATCAAAAGAGACACGTAGTAAGGCAAGCGAGGTTGTATTCCCATGGTTTCAAATTTGATAACGTAACAATAGTTATCATCATCCACCCCAAGAGCAGAAATCAAGGCTCTCCTCTGTGGAGGACAAGTCTGAAGTACTTCAAGCGCGGACATCGCACAAGGAGTTTGGCCCAAATCCTCGACAATGGAATAGTTCTAGGCGGCTCGGGAATTAGGATTGTGCCCTGAATGCTTTAGGACTCCCTTAGGAATGTGAGGTGCAACTTTAGGTTTATCCATAGGTTTTTCGATACGCAAAGGGCTCTTGGGTGGAGCAGGTTCCTTTCCAAGTTCAGTTATGATGAACCATAATCCTTTGCACGAGTCACAACCTTAGTAGCGTGCACCATGTTAACGCAACCATGACCACTATTGGCTTCCGGTGGATTTTGATCTCCACCCGATGCACTATGAGGATCAATGGTCCTCAAGTTCATATTTTGATTGTTGGGTAAATGATTAGTTAACACAGCTGGGCCCTGTGCTATGAACCTCGAGGCATCTTCCATATGAGGGCACAAGTGATTGAGGTGGTCCTCCTTACATAACTTGCAAGGAAAATTTACCTTACGTATAGTCTGCTTGTCCCCCCAGCATTACGAGCGTTCTTGTCATTATAATTAGCATTTTCGTTCTTGTTCCCACCCTTACGATTATTTTTCCCTTTTTTCTTATTCCTTCTAGACTGTTGGTTTCCCTTTTGGTCCGACGATTGGACAGAAAGTACACTCACCGTTTGGGTAGGTTGAGATGAATCCATGGCTTTTCCTGATGCGTATTGATTAATTGACAATTGGCTCACTTGTTTCACAACCGAATCCATAGGTTTGGCACTTGTACAACCCACGATACCATTAGCATGTGGTCTAGGCTTGATCTTGGGATCAAAACTAGATCGCGGAGCATTAGGTATAATCTCATACAAAAGTCTGTATTGAGCATAAATCAAATCCAACTCTTGTGCTCTAACTGTTGCTTGTTCCTCTTTTTGGACTTCGGATGTAGAAACATCCTTCACAATGTAAGGTAACAATGACTTGAGGAACCACTTAAGGAGAAATTCCGGTGGTATAAAGGCTTTAATCAACCGCTTCTGTCTACACCACTCTTGAATATGATCCAAGATATGTGTGGCTTTGTCTTGCCGAAATGTCGACAAGAGTTCGGTACCAATGTCGTAACGTACGGGTAGCTGGAAGTGATTGAGGAAAGTCATGGCAAGGTCATCAAATAAAATGAATGCCCCCCTTGGTAACTCTATATACCATTTCGTTGCAGGCTCGGTGAGGGTGCATTGAAATAGCCTCAAACGGATTGAATCCTCATGTAATGATTTGGAAGAGCACCAAAGGTGAAAAGTAGTGACATGCTCACTAGGATCTTCTCCAGATTTTCCCTCGAACTTGAGAATGTCCAAAGGAAGCTTGTTAGGGACGGTCGTCCACGTCAGGTCATGAGATACCAGATCATTCATAAGTCTCGATAAGTTAGGTAATTTCAACGTTGCGATGAAAGGGATCCTAGGTTGAGCCACTCCCTGATAATTCTATTTCATGTAAGGTTGATTGCTATAAATACCATGGCCTTGTCCATAATAACCTCCTCCCTTTTGACCTGTATAGGGTTGCATGAAATCATTGTAATGTGGTGTACCTTGACTATGCGGTGCTACAAACCCATAATTGGAAGAGTAAGCAAGTTGTTGATACCAGCACCCATAAGGTTGATAGTTCTGTCCATACTGCAATCCATAAGACTGTCCATGAGAAGCTCCATAAGGTGTCCCATGGGATGTCCCATGAGAATTTCCATAGTTAGGGATATGGGGAACTCCTTGTGATGGACCATAAGACGATCCAGAAACACGGATATGACCTCCCGAAACAATAGGAGGCACTTGACTTTGAGATACTACCATGTGACCAGTCACAGTACGAACATGGCTAGTAGCGATATTCCGACCCGAAGGACCACGTGAATGAGGGGGAGGAAGGGTAGTCAAAAATGCATTCAAAGGAGTACGGTTCAAGGATGAAGGGACATGTGAAGGGATGTAAGTGGTGTTCCCAATGGACACTTGTTTCGGTTTTGGTATCTGCATATGATTACTAACACTAGGTCTAGGACAGGCATGTGAAGTTTCTTCCACCACTAGAATGGAAGGTCCAATGTGACTAGTGCCCTCAAATTTCTCCGCATGGAAAGGAATAGGAGTGCCCCTAGGCATAGTGCTAGGTTCAACTTTCGACTCAACATGATGTATCGGATCGGGTGCAGGGATATCAGACATGCCATAATGAACATGACTAGTGCTTGTGGGTTCATGATGAGTCTCATCGCCTGGAAACCAATACCGGTGACCTGTGAATGAGGGATCATAACCAGAATGTGAAGGTACTTCGAGTGAAGGATCATATACGGGAGTAGGATCTTCATCCCCAACCTCATGAGGTGGAGAGGACATCTCAGGAATCTCATCCTCGTGATCTCCCATCGTGTGTGAATCAAAGTGAGAAGTAGTCTACCCATACTGTCTATTTCTCTCTCCTAAAGGAGGAGGAGACGTGGAAGGAGAAAGTCCTTCTAGATGACGAGAACGGAGAAGTGTCGCGCCCGAATCCACAATTACTCAAAAAAAGAAAAGACTCGATCTAATCACGCAAACCCTGGGAAAACTAGCATGCACAGAGCATACACCTAACAAATGTAAATCCAAATCACAAGCAAACAAGGGTAGGATATGTGAGCTCCCGAATGAAGCATGTATGTCTCGCCTAGGAGAGGCTTGAGACTCCCATACACAACAAGTGGAGGTCTGTAACTAATTATAGTGGCCCTCAGCTTCAACGCATATAGCGACTGTGCTATCCGACCCCTACCTGGCCAGGACACCTGCAGAATAACCTCTGTGAAGTACCCCCTCGATAACCTAGGTAAGGAAACTAAGGTCACCTCAATATAATCAATGCTCAGGCAGACAGTCGCAGGAGGGATTGACCGTATGGGCAGGGTAGCAAATCCTGAAACTCTCGAAAGAGCCCCCAGATACGAATACAATCCTGAAAATATCTCTAGTGCTACTCAGTTACAACCAGGGGTCATCCCAATCATAACTGCTCACACTGCCTCATGCTTAACTCCCTTGTAAGAGGAGGATCCTGAGAAACACTAATTATATAAAGGAATTTCACACTCTCACCTGGATAGACACATAAATGTTTCATTTAGTGGTCTTGGAGAATTTACTCGCAATGAACTATTCCAAGACCCTAAAACCTAATCTTGTTGGTGTACCCTATAAAAGAAAAGAGTGTAATTCATTTTATTATGCGTTGATTTTAATTGGCTTATTACTCAAAAGCTAAAACAATGCATAATGGTCGTGCAACTAATGATTTTATGACGCAACCAGAAGTAAAATGCACACCTAACAATCAATGCAAATGCACTATGTCAAATGAAAAACGGGATATGCTACTACCTGAAGTGCAAAATTTTCCTTCAAATGAATATGCAATCATTCCTATATGAAAATCTGACTAATACTCTCCAGGAAAACCTAATGCAAGTACCATGCAAAATGAAAAATGCAAACAATGCATAATGATGCAAAAAGCAAATGTTTTTGTATTTTTTGAATTAAATGACATAAAAAGCAAAAGTATGACTCTACAACCCCCAGACTCTGTAAGCACTATCATACAGCACCCAAGCAAAGCACTAAGGTAAAATATACCTAATGCACTAATCCCAAAACAAAAAATAGAAAATGAAATGACAAGAACATTCTCAAAAAATTTAAACTAAAAAGCGTCTCTGGTCAGAAACAGGGGTGTATACACACTCCAGAAGCATCCAAGAAGACTCAGCAATCATCCAAACTCACCCAACAACACTTAATCTTCCCCAAAAAGGAAAGACTCAAGGCATACGCGACTGTTTGTAGAAAATCCATGTATATACGCGGCTATTCCAAGAAAACCCGCATGTACACGCGACTATGAAGGCAAAACCCACGTATAGGAAGAAAAAGAGATAAAGAAGAAGGAAAACAGACAAGCTGAGACAAAATTTACTCCTATCAGACACTACTGGGCAAACATGCCCCTAGACCCGACTCAGAAATAGAGAAATCAGAGCAATTCAAGACCATTGAATGCCGATAAAACCGCCAAAGGAAATGACTAGAAACTCTCCAGTATAGTCGTCAATTCTGTTACGGAGAAAACTTCCTATGGCTTGGGGTACCACAATAAACAGAGTAACCGCAGAAATCAATCCCTTCCCAATATGCAAGAGAAATAAACATATAACACTAAAGGATCTTGAAACATACCTTATTCTTGATGGTTGATGTAGATCCCTGTTGAGCTTTTTCAATCCCGCTTGTGTTAACAATTTGCTCTCTCAACAATCAGCAAACAAGACAAGCATGCTATATAATGGTGTTATACCTACTCTAGCATATATAATCAATAATGTATAAGCAATTAAAAGCATCCATGGATTCAATATTCATTTAAATGCACATCATTGAACAGGAAAAGAAATTTCTATTAATATAAATCAGAGATTACAAGAATGACAACCTCTGTCGGCACGTCTGCGAACTGGAGAAACTGAGTCTTCCACCTGGGCCTCCACCACCTCAATCCTCCATCTCTCGATAGCAAGCTCACAAGAAAAGGCAAGCTTGGGAAGAACACCAAGTGCTCCAAGGGACAAAGGGATGCAGACTCAAGTATAATCAAGCTACGACAACAATGGACTATAGTTTTCTTGCTCTTCAATTCCTCTCCCTTCAATGTATCCAAAGGGTTCCTTATATAGTGATTCAATGGGGTAATGGAGGGTCAAATCCGAGCTATCTCAAGGCACATGGAAGGCCAAGAGACAAGTGACTCGGATCCACATCAAGGAAAACTCCAAAACTATTTGGCTTTTTGCACACATCCCGATGTACAAAAGTCGCGTATGGAAAATAATGAATGTTTTTAGGGATGATCTTGGAAACATCAAAGGTACAAAAATAGTCCATGGGGTCCAAAGAGTCTGCAGAGGGACAAGGAAGGCCATAAATGTATGATCTACCATGTGTGGTAAAATCAGTTGTAACACCATGAGCCAATTTTTCCTCCACAAACTCAATGCATCCGAATTTTTGCTTCTTAATAGAGGTGGTAGTAACGATAGAGTGGTCACCTTTGAACTCACTATAATTCTCCTTATTATCTTCTTTCATTGTGTTCCAACACTTCACTCTATACTGAGAGGGGTCTCGTTTGAACTCACTATAATTCTCCTTATCATCTTTTTTCATTGGGTTCCAACACTTCAATATGAATTGAGCCATCATCAACATGAGAATGGGATCCATCATTTTCTTGATAACAAGATCATGCATCCTTCCTATTTTCATTCGCCAAACATGATTTCTCCCTAATCTTTTTTTCAAGTTCATTACATGATTAATTGGATGGTGGAGGGTATGTCTATGTGTGTCCTACATCGTCCTCCCCGATGTCATATGTCATCTCATTCCGGCAAGGAGTCATGTTTGTATGCCATATGTCATCTCATTCGTGCAAGGTGTCATGTTTGTAGGGATGTCTTGGTTAGGATCCCTCTAAGCTACTTTAAACCTTGGAGCCACCCAATGTGGAGAAAGTTTATGAATTTAAATAAAAAACATTTTCTCATTTTGTATCACTAATATTAATATTAATATTTGTAAATAAAAACAAAAATATATAAAAATTTTATAAATCTAACCAAACTTAGTTTTCCAATATTATAAAATTGAAAACATTTTGAACTTTACCAAAATAAAAGCCAATAAAGTAGTAACTAAACTAATCCAAAACTTTTTAAATAAAAAAATTTGTACAACTTTGAATTTTGCGAAAATAAAAGCCAATAAACTAGTAACTAAACTAATCCAAAACGTTTGAGATAAACAAATTTGTACAATTAATATAGAGAAAATTGAAACTATTTTATTTTAACCTTGATCATTTTATTTCCACCAAATTCGAATATAAAAATCATGTAAAGAAGTTTATTAATTTCATTGAACATGAATTTACCAATGATTACACATTATTTCAATTAAACAACATGATAAAATAAAAAATATTAAAATTCATACACCAAAAGTTGTTTTTATAGACATTAACATCCTCATAAACATAAAAACTTGTTTTCATACACATTAACATAAAAAGTTGAACATCTAAATATTCTATATCAAAATTAATTTGACTATTTTACGAGGCTACCTGATGTTGAAAAATGAAGAAATTATATCACTTTCAAATGATTGCACCGAGAGGCGCTCTATAATTTTGTATGGGGGAGATCTTGTAATGTGATGTAACATTACTAACATTTGTAACATGTCAACAAAAAATAATAGTGATAGTGAATATTATGGGAGAGATCTTGTAACGTGATTTAAAGTTTGTAACATGTCGGCAAAAAATAATAGTGATAGTGAATATTATGGGGGAGATTTTGTAACACAAAATAAAAAATAATACCACTTTAAAGTTATTTTTATTAATAAAAAATAAATTTTCTAATAAGCCAAAATAAATCTCGGCCACAAAAACAATGTAATATGGGGGAGATGTTGTAATCTTCATACCTAACAAAACAATAAAAAAGTAAAAATTTAATTATTCGTAAAAAATTATGTGGGTCAAGAAAAAAACACAAAAAAATATTGGCCTTCTACATGGTTTTAAAACTATGTGCACATGGTTTTAAAACCATGTGCAAGGCATTCTAAACAACTCATGGTTTTATTGTACATGGTTTAGGAGGCTTTGCACATGGTTTTTAAACCATGTGCAAGGCCTCTTAAACAACCCATGGTTTTATTATACATGGTTTAGGAGGGCCTTGCAAATGGTTTTAAGACCATGTGCAAGGCCTCCTAAACAACCCATGATTGTAGGAGGGCCTTGCATATGGTTTTAAAACCATGTGTGGGGAAATGATGCAATGTTCGTTCCTAACAAAATAAAAATAATAAAAAAATATTATATGGCGGCCATAAATAATATTAAATATTAATAATAATAAAATTATATGTGCACCTTAAATAAAAATATGTGTCTTTTGAATTGAATCAAATCAATGGATATTTAAGAAGAAGTTTGCACCTCAAGAGATTTGATCCATCTCGACGCTTGAAAGAGCCTAAGATTTGGATCTACGTTGGTTTTATGTCAATTGATAAATGATAATACTCCAATCAAATGTGGGTTAAGTGCAATTTGTTTGAAAGGACTTGTCAATTTTATGCATTTAAATATATTTATAAAAATGTGAATTAATAGCAATTTATGTAAAAATATTTGTGAATTCATGCATTTAAATGTATTTATAAAAATGTGAATTAAACACGATGAGAATACTTGCCAATTTTATGGCATTTAAATGTATTTATATAAATATAAATTAATTGCAATTTATTTTTGAAGACTTTCAATTTTATACATTTAAATGTATTTATAATTTGTTCTTAAAAGATGAAGTTGGTAAAGATTAGATGGTTAATGAATTTAGAGATAGTAATTAATATGCTAATAAAACTTTGGATGCGGGTGTTAGCGAGCCCAACCAACGGTGTGGGGTGCCTCGGTTTGTGAGTCAAACGCGTGGCACCACGTATGTTGGAAATATCACTACACTCGCGTTGACCTCAAGCTCTCTTGTGCGGAAGGAGAAAAATGTCTTGTCTTTGCCCTCGTCTTAGGCTGGCTTCTGCTAAGAGTGGTTCCATGACATTTATGTTGGGTTTAATGGGATTTGGTACACAGTTAATGCAGGTTCAGGGAGGCATTGTTAAGCGGAAGGACATGGAAGAACATGTCATTGTCACTTGTGGAGTGTCTGGTGTTCTGTTGTGGTCTGTGGGCTATTCAGTGAATCCTGGTGTTATGTTTTGGTATGTAGTTCTCATGTTTGCATGGATTCTCCATTGCTCCAAAGCTTCTGCAGGGATGCTCATTCTCGATGGTACACTCAGTGGTAGTCCAATTCATCACCATTGCTCGCTGCCATGAATTAATCATCTCCACCATCCCATTCCATAGCACCCGGGTACCTAGTTCCTCATCATGTCTAGGCAATGAGGTACACCTAGGAGAGGCAACAGTGGAAGAAGGAAGTCCTAGTGTGGACTTAGCATTTAGGTGGAGGAGGGTTATGAGATAAACATCTCAATGCCTGTTAGAATCCTCATTGACGACTAGGAAGGGAGAGTGGTTAACTAGCACTTGGCCACAGGGGCAGGGTGGTATCAAGATCAACCATTACTGGTTGGTCAAGAATATGCTTGGAAATATCATGGAGGACATGTTGGAAAATTGGAGTGTTGCCTGAGACACTATCCTCGCAGTGAAGGCCAAAATGGCTGAAATGGATGGTCAACTCAGCAGTTTGGATGCAACTTTTGCATGGAAGTGCATGGCAAGCATAACAAGACAAGATGGACACATGGAAGACGAGTGTGGCAGTGTGACAGGTGGCAGGACGAGGGACACAAGCTCGGTTCTGGTGCCACAAGCGGTTCAAGACACTCCTTTTCCCATCCTGACCACGATTGAACCACTGTTCAAGTGGGTATGGGATGATGAAGGGCCTAGCAATGAGCCTCCACATTCTACGTTGGCCACCACCACCAATACCATCAGCAACTCGGAGGAAGGGGGTGGCAATGCCCCATCCTAGAAGAAACACCCCCTTCTTGAATAGTGCTCAAGCCATCTTCAGCATCGTGTGCTTCCTTGGGTTCAGAATGTTATCTCAGGTTTTTCTGTTATCTGTGTTTAGTTCGGTTACAACTCTGTGTTTTTGGAAGGAAAAAATTTATAAATATTATCACTCATGGTTATCTCTGGTTTCTTAAAATTCTGAACTCCTTTTGCAATAGTTTTTTCAAACTGCCCTCCATTTTTTACAGGCTC